>CM034541.1:60873718-61137642 GCA_020002185.1 Paraescarpia echinospica | reverse complement strand
TTGGTCTTAGATCTTTGTTGTACAACATGGTCCTTCAGTTGGTCTTAGATCTTTGTTGTACAATATGGTCTTTCAGTTGGTCGTAGATCTTTATTGTGCAACATGGTCCATCAGTTGGTCTTAGATCTTTATTGTACATGTTCCATCGGTTGGTCTTAGATCTTTGTTGTACATGGTCCATCAGTTGGTCTTAGATCTTTCTTGTACAACATGGTCCATCAATTGGTCTTATATTTTTCTTGTACATGGTTCTTCAGTTCGTCTTAGATCTTTCTTGTACAGTATAGTCCATCAGTTGGTCTTAGATCTGTTGTACAACATGGTTGTTCAGTTCGTCTTAGATCTCTGTTGTACAACATGGTTCTTCAGTTCGTCTTAGATCTCTGTTGTACAACATGGTTCTTCAGTTCGTCTTAGATCTGTTGTACAACATGGTTCTTCAGTTCGTCTTAGATCTCTGTTGTACAACATGGTTGTTCAGTTGGTCTTAGATCTGTTGTACAACATGGTTGTTCAGTTCGTCTTAGATCTCTGTTGTACAACATGGTTCTTCAGTTCGTCTTAGATCTGTTGTACAACATGGTTCTTCAGTTCGTCTTAGATCTCTGTTGTACAACATGGTTGTTCAGTTGGTCTTAGATCTGTTGTACAACATGGTTGTTCAGTTGGTCTTAGATCTGTTGTACAACATGGTTCTTCAGTTCGTCTTAGATCTGTTGTACAACATGGTTCTTCAGTTCGTCTTAGATCTGTTGTACAACATGGTTGTTCAGTTGGTCTTAGATCTGTTGTACAACATGGTTCTTCAGTTGGTCTTAGATCTGTTGTACAACATGGTTGTTCAGTTCGTCTTAGATCTCTGTTGTACAACATGGTTGTTCAGTTGGTCTTAGATCTGTTGTACAACATGGTTGTTCAGTTGGTCTTAGATCTGTTGTACAACATGGTTCTTCAGTTCGTCTTAGATCTGTTGTACAACATGGTTCTTCAGTTCGTCTTAGATCTGTTGTACAACATGGTTGTTCAGTTGGTCTTAGATCTGTTGTACAACATGGTTCTTCAGTTCGTCTTAGATCTCTGTTGTACAACATGGTTGTTCAGTTGGTCTTAGATCTGTTGTACAACACATGGGTCTGTTCAGTTGGATCTTAGATCTGTTGTACAACATGGTTGTTCAGTTGGTCTTAGATCTGTTGTACAACATGGTTGTTCAGTTGGTCTTAGATCTGTTGTACAAATGGTTTGCTTCATGGTAGATCTTTTCAGTTCGTCTTAGATCTGTTGTACAACATGGTTGTTCAGTTGGTCTTAGATCTGTTGTACAACATGGTTGTTCAGTTGGTCTTAGATCTGTTGTACAACATGGTTCTTCAGTTCGTCTTAGATCTGTTGTACAACATGGTTGTTCAGTTGGTCTTAGATCTGTTGTACAACATGGTTCTTCAGTTCGTCTTAGATCTCTGTTGTACAACATGGTTGTTCAGTTGGTCTTAGATCTGTTGTACAACATGGTTCTTCAGTTCGTCTTAGATCTGTTGTACAACATGGTTGTTCAGTTGGTCTTAGATCTGTTGTACAACATGGTTGTTCAGTTGGTCTTAGATCTGTTGTACAACATGGTTGTTCAGTTGGTCTTAGATCTGTTGTACAACATGGTTCTTCAGTTCGTCTTAGATCTGTTGTACAACATGGTTGTTCAGTTGGTCTTAGATCTGTTGTACAACATGGTTCTTCAGTTCGTCTTAGATCTGTTGTACAACATGGTTGTTCAGTTGGTCTTAGATCTGTTGTACAACATGGTTGTTCAGTTGGTCTTAGATCTGTTGTACAACATGGTTCTTCAGTTCGTCTTAGATCTGTTGTACAACATGGTTCTTCAGTTCGTCTTAGATCTGTTGTACAACATGGTTGTTCAGTTGGTCTTAGATCTGTTGTACAACATGGTTCTTCAGTTCGTCTTAGATCTGTTGTACAACATGGTTCTTCAGTTCGTCTTAGATCTGTTGTACAACATGGTTGTTCAGTTGGTCTTAGATCTGTTGTACAACATGGTTGTTCAGTTGGTCTTAGATCTGTTGTACAACAGTTGTTCGTCTTAGATCTGTTGTACAACATGGTTGTTCAGTTGGTCTTAGATCTGTTGTACAACATGGTTGTTCAGTTGGTCTTAGATCTGTTGTACAACATGGTTGTTCAGTTGGTCTTAGATCTGTTGTACAACATGGTTCTTCAGTTCGTCTTAGATCTCTGTTGTACAACATGGTTGTTCAGTTGGTCTTAGATCTCTGATGTACAATATGGTCCATTAGTGGGTTTTGTATCTTTAGCGTGCTACATGGTCTGTCAGTGTTGCCCTCTCTCCAGACACAGTTTCAGTCATTGAATGTACCACTACAGCTGTCCATACAAGCAGTTAAATGTCTGGCTGTTTGATAGATGTATTCCATTTTTTAGAATCACTATAAATAACTTAGCTGAAATTCAAAACAAAATTTCTTTTCCTAAACAAATCTATTTTTTCTGTAGTATGTATTTGCAAAACCTCTCAAATATGCCTGCCTTTTTCGTGACAATGATCAGTCGATTGCTAAGTCAAACCTTGTGCCTTTGAACAGTTTGTACGGCATTCACTGCTGTCCTTGTTTCTAGAGAATACTGTTATCATCTACTATTTGATATCAGACATTCAGTATTGATACTGAAGGAGCAAGAGCTTACTGTAGTAGTTAGAAGAGTTCAGACTGACTGTAGTACTCTGTAGAGATAAATACTGACTATGTAGTACTCAGTAGAAATAAACACTGACTCTGTTCAGTGACTCGGTAGAGATAAACACTGACTCTGTCCAGTGACTTTGTAGTACTTGGTAGAGATAAACACTGACTCTGTCCAATGACTCTGTAGTACTCAATAGAGATAAACACTGACTCTGTCCAGTGACTTTGTAGTACTTGGTAGAGATAAACACTGACTCTGTCCAATAACTCTGTAGTTCTCAATAGAGATAAACACCGACTCTGTCCAGTGACTCTGTAGTACTTGGTAGAGATAAACACAGACTCTATCCAGTGACTCTGTAGTACTCAGTAGAGATAAACACTGACTCTGTCCAATGACTCTGTAGTACTCAGTAGAGATAAACACTGATGCTGTCCAGTGAGTCTGTAGAGATATACACCGACTATGTAGTACTCAATAGAGATAAACACTGACTCTGTCCAGTGACTCTAGTACTCAGTAGAAATAAATACTGAGTCTAGTGACTCTGGAGTACTCAGTAGAAATAAACACTGACTCTGTCCAGTGATTCTGTAGTATTCAGTAGAAATAAACACCGACTCTGTCCAGTGATTTTGTAGTACTTGGTAGAGATAAACGCTGATTCTGTCCACTCTTTCTGTAGTATTCAGTAGAGATAAATACTGACACTGTCCAGTGATTCTACCACATCTGCCTTCATTGTTCTTGTGTTGTCTTGTGTCTGCCGAGGCAATGACTTGTCCGTTAGATGTCAGTTCTGAAGCTGTTGGAAAACTTAATAAAAGACCAATGCAAGGAAAATGTCAATGGTCAAGTTCTTCATAATTATAAAATTATTTTGTCTAAATATTATGAGCATATTCAGGTGTATGCATTAAGTCCTGTGTATTTCATGCAAGTCACATTCCCTGTTGAATGTATACTTGGAGAGGTTCACACAAGTCACAGTCTGTGTAGATTGTAGACTTGGAAAGGTTCACACAAGTCAGTCTGTGTAGAATGTAGACGTGGAGAGGTTCACGCAAGTCACAGTCTGTGTAGAATGTACACTTGGAGCGGTTCACACCAGTCACAGTCTGTGTAGAATGTAGACTTGGAGGTTCACACAAGTCACAGTCCGACAGTTTGTGTAGAATGTACAGACTTGGAGAGGTTCACACAAGTCACAGTCCATGTAGAGATTGTGCCTATGTTAACGGTAATGCAGAATGATGTTCGTGTTCTCAGATAGGTCTGTATTGTGTCGCATCTGCCGAGGCTTTCAGCTTGTACAATGTTTCAGCTGCAACTATTTGTAGCATCTAAAGCATTTAGTGTTGTAATTTAGGTAAAACAATGGAACACTTGCTTTGATAAAATAAAGTAGGCCTACTCTGTGATAGTGTGTAGTCTTACAAGATCACAAGTAAAATAAGGTAGGCCTACTCTATGATAGTGTGTAGTCTTACAAGATCACAAGTAAAATAAGGTAGGCCTATTCTAGGATAGTGTATAGTCTTACAAGATCACAAGTAAAATAAGGTAGGCCTACTCTATGATAGTGTGTAGTCTTACAAGATCACAAGTAAAATAAGGTAGGCCTACTCTATGATAGTGTGTAGTCTTACAAGATCACAAGTAAAATAAGCTGGCTACTGTTACTGGTTGTAAAAGAAACATTAAATTAGAAATACCTGTCTCATTATAACATGAACAATTAAATAACCTCACATTTTCGCATTGGTACAACTACTGTGCAAACAAATAATAAACTATAATTACTGTGATGTGACACATTAAAAATAAATATAAGTTTTGTACATATAATTATAACCTGGTTTAAAATCACATCATGGAATCAATACTTTTTGCATATTGTTTTGTGTGGTTTAACAGTTTGCCGAGACATTGGATTCATGTTGGAAGGAGCTGGTTTGTTGGGCCACGTGTAAACTTGTTTTGCACCGTGATAGCCACGAGCTGTCTTGTTGCAAGGTTCAATGTTTGTTGAATGAGTACAATTACTTACTCATCTGGTGATGTTATAATTATACTTTACACATTTATCTGCAACTGTTGAATCAATGAAAATTGTTTTAATTGATGTGTATCCTGTGTCGGTGGTTGTTATATTCGTGTGAGTCGACACTGTAGCATGTCACTGTGTAGAGAGAGGCTATAGACATCCCACCTAGACGCCATTGGCACAACACCAACCTACACCACTTTGGGGTGAAGCCGTGTGTTTAGCAGCAAGTGATGTTAGTAATGTGAACAGAACGTTGAGATGGCTGCACATCATCAGACTCGTGGTTTTCATTGTGGGAACTTTCAGTTCAATGCCTCAGCTGATAGCAGGTGTTTATAGTTTGAACATTTCATGGGACAACATTCAAATTGCAAATAAAGCGTCAAACTTATCAAACACAATTTGGCGGGCAGGATGTTTTCAACACATCCGAGGGTGTGTCTAAGGACTGAGCTCTAAGGATGTAGTCTACAAGGACTAGGGACTGTTTTACTACTGTCAGATAATGAGAATTGTAACGAAAATCCATCAAATGAAAAACACTGCAGTATCACGGGACACCGTTTCTGTGAGTTGTAAGACCAGCGAGAAGAAATCGATCTTAAAGACCAAAATCTAACTTATGAACTCATAAGTGTTAGTGAAATGGTCTCTAGGTCTCTAATGGTCCCTGGGTTGCTAATTGACCATCAGTCTCTAATGGTCCCTAGGTCTCTAATGGTCCCTAGGTCTCTAATGGTCCCTAGGTCTCTAAGTATTGATCTCTGGTTTATGGCAGTAATGTCCCCAACATACTGCAGTGATATCCTAAACAGGTAAATAGATCAAGAGCCATGTGAACACAATGAGATATTGGTGTTCCACCGAGAACAAATAAAAGTTGCTGCATTGTCTTTGCCGACATGTCACTGACCTGTCTGTCAGTTGACATGTTAATAGATATATCATTGACCTGTCAGTTGACATGTTACTAGACACTTCACTGACCTGTCTGTCAGATGACATGTCACTAGGTGGGTAGTTGTAAAGTTAGATATGGTAAACCTGCAGACAAGTATCAGTCATATATCAGCCGTGCATCAGCCATGTATCAGCTGTGTATCAGTCGTGTATCAGCCGTGTATCAGCCGTGTATCTGTGTACTCACTGTATACTCGTGTATCATGTCGAAAGTAAAACAGATGGTATTTTGATAGCAAAAAGAAACGTTTTGCTCATATTATGATTGCACATCACAAAACACCACATCACAAAACACACATGAACAAAAATTAGATGATGCACATCACAAAACACATATATAACATAGTAAGTACTGAAATATGTATTCTCAGATATTCGTATAATGATTAATCATTTTATATACAGCATTGCATTACATTTACTATTAAAGATTTATGTCTGTTTCCTTTAGAACTATAGAGCTATCACCTGTGCTTGGCAACCATCATTTCTGCACAGCCAAAACGGTCATTCTGGACAAGTGGCCCCTCTAAGCAAGTGGTCATTCTGGACAGGTGATCGCTCCAGACATGTGGCAACTCCAGACAGGTGGTCGTTCCGGACAGGTAGCAACTCCGGACAGGTGGTGACTCTGGACAGGTGGCCACTTGTGCCCTGATGTTGTGTCCCTAGTCGCCCTGGTGTTGTGTCCTTAGTCACCCTAGTGTTGTGTCCCTAGTCGCCCTAGGGTTGTGTCCATAGTCGCCCTGGGGTTGTGTCCATATCCCTACTCCATCTCCCCAGCAGCCTTCCACTTCTTCCCTGCGTCTTCATCTCCTTCCTGAGTCTACAACAGACAGAGAGAGAGGGCATGACACATACACTGAGATCAGCAGATCATCACATGACACATACACTGAGATCAGCAGATCATCACATGACACATACACTGTGATCAGCAGATCATTACGACACATACACTGAGGTCAGCAGATCATCACATGACACATACACCCGAGGTCTGCAGATCATCACATGACACATACACTGAAGTCAGCAGATCATCACATGACACATAGACAGAGGACAGCAGATCATCACTGCAGGAGAGTTGGTGAACTGCAATCTCGCACAAAATGTACATGCATTATCTGTTCTCATTTTGCCCCTACCACCCTCCCCCAGAATGGGAAGAAAGAGATGAACTATGATAAAACTTTATTTGTTAACAAGGTACATATTTATAGCATGCAGTTTGAAAACAGTAGTAATGACAGTTAAAAACAGTAGTAATGACAAAATACTGGTATAACTAGTAATACACTATCAATTGGCACTCTGGCAACTTAGTCCAGGCAGAAACAAACAAAATGTGAACATTTAGCTTTTTAGGAGGCACTGAGATGCTCTTAGAATGATTCAATCAAATAGAAATTGCTTGTATACAGTGACACTACCCTAAGAGACATTTATGCAAAATTTGAGAAAAACTTACTGAACAGTTTTTGAAATAACAGAAAAGTCAACCTCTGATCCATGCAAGACACAGACTCCGCATGTGACAGATGTTGTTGAAAAAGGGATTAGTTGTGTGACAGGGTTTACCCAGCAAGTTATATATAGAGCTACTGCTGCAGTAGACAATTTAGTAGCAAATTTCGGATTTTAGGGGACCTTTGGTGCCCTTAGAATGATTCAATCAAATACAGATTTCTTGTGTATAGTGGCACTACCACATGAAATGTCTATGCAAAATTAGACAAAAAGTTACTGAAGAGTTTTTTTTTAAATAAGCAAAATTTAAAATTTACCAGTTTTGGGGTCCTTTTGGGAGGCCATTAGGTGCCCTTAGAATTATTAAATCAAATACATATTTCTTGTGTATAGTGGCACTACCACATGAAATGTCTATACAAAATTAGACAAAAAGTTACTGAAGAGTTTTTCATAAAATAGACAAAATATAAACATTTACCAGTTTTGGGGCCCTAGAAGGCCCTAGGGAGCCCTTAGAATGATTCAATCAAATACAGATTTCTTGTGCATAGTGGCAGTGCCCTAGAGAAAAAGTTGCTGAACGGTTTCTGAGATACAGCAGCTAATGGCAGACGGCAGACGATGGAAGCAGGGTGATGGCAATAGTCTGTTGAACCTTTGGCCCAAAGGACTAAAAATGGACTGAGGACAACATATCATCACATGACACATGGACTGAGAACAGCATGTCATCACAAGACACATGGACCAAGTATAGCACATCACATGACACACGGACTGAGAACAGCAGATCATCATATGACTCATAGACTGAGGACAGATCATCACATGACACATGGACTGAGGACAACAGATAATCACATGACTCATGGACTGAGGAAAGCAGATCATCACATGACTCATGGAGTAAGAACAGCAGATCATCACATGACACATGGACTGGGGACAGCAGATCACATGACACACGGATTGAGGACAGCAGATCATCACATGACACATGGAATGAGGACAGCAGATGATCACATGACACATGGATTGAGGACAGCAGATCATCACATGTCTCGTGGACTGAGGACAGCAGATCATCACACTTACCTTCCTCTTCTTCCTCCTCCACCTAGACTTGTGCATTTACATGAGCAGTGTGCTGTGCCTTACCTTCCTCTTCTCCCTCCTCCTCCTAGACTTGTGTATTCCCTCCTGTCTCCGCTCCTCCAGGGTTCTCCTCTCTCCCAGTTTTGCCCGGGGCATTGGGCCCCAGTCGCGTTCAGGGTTGGCCTGCCAGCGGAGCAAGCCCTTCTCCCGAGACTTGGGGTTGGCGTCAGGATGGAGACTGAAGTCTGCACTGATCGCAGGTTCCGCAGCAAGGATCACACGGGCCGGAGCGCCCTCTTTCAGACGTTTCGCACTCACGGGATTCTGCTTCGTCCAGCAGCGAATGATGTCCTGATCACAGAAAGACTAAATGTGAACCAGCAAATGATGTCCTGATCATAGAATGACTCAATGTGAAGCAGAGAATTATGTCCTGATCAAAGAATTACTCAATGTGAAGCAATGAATGATGTCCTGATCACAGAATGACTCAATGTGAAACAATGAATGATGTCCTGATCACAGAATGACTCAATGTGAAGCAATGAATGATAACCTGATCAAAGAATTGCTCAATGTGAAGCAATGAATGATGTCCTGATCACAGAATGATTCAATGTGAAACAATGAATGATATCCTGATCACAGAATGATTCAATGTGAAATAGCGAATGATGTCCTGATCATAGAATGACTCAATGTGAAGCAGAGAATGATGTCCTAATCACAGAATGATTCAATGTGAAATAGCGAATGATGTCCTGTCACAGAATGACTCAATGTGAAGCAAAGAATTATGTCCTGATCACAGAATGACTGTGAAATACTGTATGTTGTCCTGATCACAGAATGACTCAATGTGAAATAGCGAATGATGTCCTGATCATAGAATGACTCAATGTGAAGCAGAGAATGATGTCCTGATCACAGAATGACTCTATGTGAAGCAGAGAATGATGTCCTGATCACAGAATGACTCAATGTGAAATATCGTATGTTGTCCTGATCACAGAATGACTCAATGTGAAATATCGTATGTTGTCCTGATCACAGAATGACTCAATGTGAAATAGCGAATGATGTCCTGATCATAGAATGACTCAATGTGAAGCAGAGAATGATGTCCTGATCACAGAATGACTCAATGTGAAGCAGAGAATGATGTCCTGATCACAGAATGACTCAATGTGAAATATCGTATGTTGTCCTGATCACAGAATGACTCAATGTGAAATATCGTATGTTGTCCTGATCACAGAATGACTCAATGTGAAATATCGTATGTTGTCCTGATCACAGAATGACTCAATGTGAAATATCGTATGTTGTCCTGATCACAGAATGACTCAATGTGAAATACCGTATGTTGTCCTGATCACAGAATGACTCAATGTGAAATATCGTATGTTGTCCTGATCACAGAATGACTCAATGTGAAATACCGTATGTTGTCCTGATCACAGAATGAC
Source organism: Paraescarpia echinospica (assembly GCA_020002185.1). Classification (NCBI taxonomy): domain Eukaryota; kingdom Metazoa; phylum Annelida; class Polychaeta; order Sabellida; family Siboglinidae; genus Paraescarpia; species Paraescarpia echinospica. The sequence goes on along the minus strand of CM034541.1, from coordinate 61,127,871 downwards.
TCAATGTGAAATACCGTATGATGTCCTGATCACAGAATGACTCTATGTGAAATACCGTATGATGACCTGATCACAGAATGACTATGTGAAATACCGTATGATGTCCTGATCACAGAATGACTCTATGTGAAATACCGTATGATGTCCTGATCACAGAATGACTATGTGAAATACCGTATGATGTCCTGATCACAGAATGACTCTATGTGAAATACCGTATGATGTCCTGATCACAGAATGACTCAATGTGAAATACCGTACGTTGTCCTGATCACAGAATGACTCAATATGAAATACCGTATGTTGTCCTGATCACAGAATGACTCAATGTGAAATACCGTATGATGTCCTGATCAGAGAATGACTCTATGTGAAATACCGTATGTTGTCCTGATCACAGAATGACTCAATGTGAAATACCGTATGTTGTCCTGATCACAGAATGACTCAATGTGAAATATTGTATGTTGTCCTGATCACAGAATGACTCTATGTGAAATACCGTACGTTGTCCTGATCACAGAATGACTCAATGTGAAATACCGTATGTTGTCCTGATCACAGAATGACTCAATGTGAAATACCGTATGTTGTCCTGATCACAGAATTACTCTATGTGAAATACCGTATGATGTCCTGATCACAGAATGACTCAATGTGAAATACCGTATGTTGTCCTGATCACAGAATGACTCTATGTGAAATACCGTATGTTGTCCTGATCACAGAATGACTCAATGTGAAATACCGTATGTTGTCCTGATCACAGAATGACTCTATGTGAAATACCGTATGTTGTCCTGATCACAGAATGACTCAATGTGAAATACCGTATGTTGTCCTGATCACAGAATGACTCAATGTGAAATACCGTATGTTGTCCTGATCACAGAATGACTCTATGTGAAATACCGTATGTTGTCCTGATCACAGAATGACTCTATGTGAAATACCGTATGTTGTCCTGATCACAGAATGACTCAATGTGAAATACCGTATGTTGTCCTGATCACAGAATGACTCTATGTGAAATACCGTATGTTGTCCTGATCACAGAATGACTCAATGTGAAATACCGTATGTTGTCCTGATCACAGAATGACTCTATGTGAAATACCGTATGTTGTCCTGATCACAGAATGACTCTATGTGAAATACCGTATGTTGTCCTGATCACAGAATGACTCAATGTGAAATATCGTATGTTGTCCTGATCACAGAATGACTCTATGTGAAATACCGTATGTTGTCCTGATCACAGAATGACTCAATGTGAAATACCGTATGTTGTCCTGATCACAGAATGACTCCGTATGTTGTCCTGATCACAGAATGACTCAATGTGAAATACCGTATGATGTCCTGATCACAGAATGACTCAATGTGAAATACCGTATGTTGTCCTGATCACAGAATGACTCTATGTGAAATACCGTATGTTGTCCTGATCACAGAATGACTCAATGTGAAATACCGTATGTTGTCCTGATCACAGAATGACTCAATGTGAAATACCGTATGTTGTCCTGATCACAGAATGACTCTATGTGAAATACCGTATGTTGTCCTGATCACAGAATGACTCAATGTGAAATACCGTATGTTGTCCTGATCACAGAATGACTCTATGTGAAATACCGTATGTTGTCCTGATCACAGAATGACTCAATGTGAAATACCGTATGTTGTCCTGATCACAGAATGACTCTATGTGAAATACCGTATGTTGTCCTGATCACAGAATGACTCTATGTGAAATACCGTATGTTGTCCTGATCACAGAATGACTCTATGTGAAATACCGTATGTTGTCCTGATCACAGAATGACTCAATGTGAAATACCGTATGTTGTCCTGATCACAGAATGACTCAATGTGAAATACCGTATGTTGTCCTGATCACAGAATGACTCAATGTGAAATACCGTATGTTGTCCTGATCACAGAATGACTCAATGTGAAATACCGTATGTTGTCCTGATCACAGAATGACTCAATGTGAAATACCGTATGTTGTCCTGATCACAGAATGACTCAATGTGAAATACCGTATGTTGTCCTGATCACAGAATGACTCAATGTGAAATACCGTATGTTGTCCTGATCACAGAATGACTCTATGTGAAATACCGTATGTTGTCCTGATCACAGAATGACTCTATGTGAAATACCGTATGTTGTCCTGATCACAGAATGACTCAATATGAAATATCGTATGTTGTCCTGATCACAGAATGGCTCTATGTGAAATACCGTATGTTGTCCTGATCACAGAATGACTCAATGTGAAATACCGTATGTTGTCCTGATCACAGAATGACTCAATGTGAAATATCGTATGTTGTCCTGATCACAGAATGACTCAATGTGAAATATCGTATGTTGTCCTGATCACAGAATGACTCAATGTGAAATATCGTATGTTGTCCTGATCACAGAATGACTCAATGTGAAATATCGTATGTTGTCCTGATCACAGAATGACTCAATGTGAACAAGCTCACAGATACATTAAATGGAATAAAGAAAACTGTGTTTGTTCGTATCATTGGGTCCAATCACAGCTGGGTCCAATCACAGCTGGGTCCAATCACAGCTGGGTCCAATCACAGCTGGGTCCAATCACAGCTGGGTCCAATCACAGCTGGGTCCAATCACAGCTGGGTCCAATCACAGCTGGGTCCAATCACAGCTGGGTCCAATCACAGCTGGGTCCAATGACAGCTGGGTCCAATCACAGCTGGGTCCAATCACAGCTGGGTCCAATCACAGCTGGGTCCAATCACAGCTGGGTCCAATCACAGCTGGGTCCAATCACAGCTGGGTCCAATTACAGCTGGGTCCAATTACAGCTGGGTCCAATTACAGCTGGGTCCAATTACAGCTGGGTCCAATCACAGCTGGGTCCAATCACAGCTGGGTCCAATCACAGCTGGGTCCAATCACAGCTGGGTCCAATCACAGCTGGGTCCAATTACAGCTGGGTCCAATCACAGCTGGGTCCAATCACAGCTGGGTCCAATCACAGCTGGGTCCAATTACAGCTGGGTCCAATTACAGCTGGGTCCAATTACAGCTGGGTCCAATTACAGCTGGGTCCAATTACACAATTGTATTTGTAATTTATTACAGCAAATTATGTAATTGTAATTGATTCTGGTTTTGACATTATTCTGTAATTGTAATTGATTATTTTGTGTAACTGAAACAATTACATCAATTACGATCAAGTATATTTTTCTGACATCACACGCTCTATCTAAAAGTATTAAAACACCTGACCCACGTACTGTCTTCAATCTACAAAAATACAAACCTTATAAAACACCCAATGCCTAAGTTGTGATTCCAGTGTGTCATTCCCCTGGCATTAGCAGTGCTAGTTGATGAAGAGGACACTTGGCTGGCACTGGCGGGAAAATCCCTGGCAGTGTGTATGACTACTGTTTGCTCAGAAGGTAGATTAGCATGTGTCAGTATCCACAGGTCAATCCCCTTTGTTCTTTAGCCAGGCTGCAAGGTGCCCTAGCAAACTGGCTACACCAATTGAGTCATAGTACATTTTATTGTGGATTTCCTGGCTTAATTTAACAATCAAGAGGAAATGGCATTTTAATTATAATTCCTTGCAATTGTGGATCTACTAACAAGAGGTTTCTGATAGGGGAAACATGCTCCTTGAAGGGAAGCCTTTGTGGCTTCAATGTCATCAATGTGAAAAAACTAAGTTTCATTATACCAAATTATCTTGGCAACTCATTTAGTGATTCCAATTTAATTTGCTTTTATGATTTTTTGATAAAAATCATAACAGCAAATTAAATGTCATTCAAATTGAGACAATTTGTTTTTCAATAATTTCTACTTAATGATTAACCCATCCTTCCTCTTCCACAGACCAAGGCCGCCCACATACCACAAAACAAATAATCCAAAAGTATTAAAATACATGTATTTATGAGTGGACATATCACGAAACAGACAATACAAATCTCTAAACAAAGCTTCTTAAAAGTTTGCTTAAATTTTAACACCAACTAAAAAAATACTGAAGATATTTCGGCAAATGATGTGTCATTTTAAAACTCCTGTTCTGTAGAATTCAAAAAGGTACAAAACACCACTACACAATTTTGCGACTTAAGGGTAGCCACTACTCGAAAACGGCCATTAGTACTGAACATATCTTAGCCAAATTTGGAGTACTAATCAGTTAAATGAATAGTACATGATATGTGGAATGTGGGCTCATTTGCTTGTGCAGTGCCATGACAATCAACATTTCTAGTGTGATAGAGGGGCATGCATCCTTGAAAATTATTCTGAGCTAACAACTGTATGTGTGATCATGCAGTTGTCAAGAATCATTAGCTAGAATACTCCTTTGTGCAATAAGGTGGTTTTGGGCAAGGAAGTTTGACTGCAATGACTGTTGTGAGATGGGACTTTAGGTTTGAGCTTTTTTCATGACGTCTTGAAAAATGCTCAAACCTGAACAACAGTCACTGAAGTCAGATATCCTTGCCCAAAACCACCTTATTGCACAAAGGAGTATTCTAGCTAATGATTCTTGACAGTTGCATGATCACACATACAGTTGTTAGCTCAGAATAATTTTCAAGGATGTGAAAATCCATCTCACTTGAAACGTTCATTGCCATGGTAATACATAACCAAACGTGCCCATATTTCACACATCATATACCATTCATTTTTCTAATCAGTGCTCCAAATCTGGTTATGATATGTTCAATATTAACAGAGATATGGCATATTGGTTATATGGGCGTTTTCGAGTAGTGGCTACCCTTAATGGTATTACTGAGTTTGCAGTGGCGGGTGATATGTGTATGTGTGCTGCCCTCTACTCACCCACATCACATGGTTCGGTGCGTCAGTCTTGAGAGAGTTGGGCTGAGCATGCGACATCGACACGTGGTACCCAGCATGCAACAGTGCGGAACTAGAAACGAGAAGGAGATAAAATGATCAATTCTAACAGCAACGTTCAGTAAATTCTCATGGCCTGAATGAGGACATCGGGGTGTATTGGGGTGAGGATATAGGGGTATTGGGGGTGAGGATATAGAGGGTGTATTGGGAGTGAGGATATGGGGGTATTGGGGGAGAGGATATAGGGGGTGTATTGGGAGTGAGGATATAGGGGTGTGTTGGGGTTGAGGATATAAGGGGTGTATTGGGAGTGAGGACATGGGGGTGTATTGGGGGTGATGACATAGGGGGTGTATTGAGGGTGAGGATATGGGTTTTTTGGGAGTTAGGATATTGGGATGTTTTGGGGGTGAGGATATAGGGGGTACATTGGGAGTGAGAACATAGGGGGTGTGTTGGGGGTGAGGATATAGGGGGTGTATTGGGAGTGATGATATCGGGGTGTATTGGGGGTGAGGATATAGGGGGTGTTTGGGGATGAGGATATAGGGGTGTATTGGGAGTGAGGACATGGGGGTGTATTGGGGTGATGACAGAGGGTGTATTGGGTTGAGGATATGGGGGTGTATTGGGAGTGATGACAGAGGGGATGATGACATAGGAGGTGCATTGGGAGTGAGAACAGAGGGGGTGTATTGTGAATGAAGACATGGGGTGCATGGAGGGTGAGGACAGAGGGAGTGCATGGGGGTGAGGACAGAGGGGTTGCATGGGGGGTGAGGACAGAGTGGGTGCATGGGGGTGAGGACAGAGAGGGTGCATGGGGGTGAGGACAGAGGGAGTGCATGGGGGTGAGGACAGAGGGGGTGCATGGGGGTGAGGACAGAGGGGGTGCATGGGGGTGAGGACAGTGGGGGTGCATGGGGGTGAGGGATTGCGGGGGTGCATGAGGGGTGAGGACAGAGGGGGTGCATGGGGGTGAGGAATTGGGGGGTGCATGAGGGGTGTGTGAACTCACCGCATCTGGATGAATCGTGGCGCGGTGCAGTGGACGATGCGACAGAGGTCGTCAGTGATGTAGTAGAGGGGAACATGAGGCAGCTCCTCAGTGACGACGGTCAGCATCCCAGTGATACGGGCCGCTGTCTTGAAGCGTCCTGGCTCCTTCTCCACACTGGCAATCACTCTCTGCACAAACTCTGGGTCGTGGATCGGGTCAGACCAGATGGGGCCCGCAAGATGCTGCGTGAAGCCACAGTGGACACAGTGCGGGGAGACGGTTGGTCCAGCAGCTGACGAGTACTTCAAACCCCCGCCGTCCGTCTTTGTGCACACTCCCATGGGCTGCAGCTCAAAGGACCCGCAGCCGGAGCAGTGGTACACGAGGGACGTTTTACTCAACGACTGTTTCACCATGCTCTGGCCGAAGTAGACCTTTACAAAGACTCGTACGTAGAAGTCGATGCTGAGTGAGAGAACGGGAACGATGTAGCGCGAGTAGCGGTTGGCGTGTGAGTCGATGGTGCGCAGTACGATCCTGACCGCCATCTCGTGGCAGTACTTGGTCCGGAGTGAGACGGCTCCATACTTGGAGTAGCAGGTCTCTGATGCGTTGCCACACAATACACCCATGTCAGTGCAGGTGACACACAGTAGGCCGCCATCTCGCACAGCCTGCACCGCCGCGTCAAGGAACGTCACTGGGGAACCATACGGGTCCAGGTCAATGACGTCAAAGCGATCATGTCGACGCTTGTTTTGATACATGACAGCTGCAGCATCAGCACAACTTGGAGTCACGAGGTGCTCGACATTGTTGTGAGCACAATTCTTCTTTATGTATTCAAATGCTGTTTCATCAAAGTCATTACACACAATTTCTCTAACTCCAGGAACTTCAAGTGCAAAGCGAATGGACCTAAGTCCCGTGGCTGCCAGTCCTTCCAAGACACGGATGCCATTAGCCTCATACTTACCTCGTCTCAACTGTGACACGTCACCCGTCATCATCTCTGACATGTCACCAGACGTCATATCTGACACGCCACCTGGTTTTATCTTTGATGTCTCTGTCACTTCTGCAGGATCAATGTGAGTCACACTGTGCAGCTCTTGTCCATTAGATGCAACATTCTTAGAAAGAGCACTCTTCACCCGAATCTCAACGAGTTCCTTTGAGAACTCAGAAACTACTGCTATTGTGAGATCTCGGTTAAATTCCTGCACAGGATTATAAAAGACATGTGGAGGAGAAAACACTCCGGCCTTTCCTTCCTTCACAGTATTGTCAGGTGTGTTGTCAGGCGCATTGTCAAGCTTGTCGTTAGGCACGGTGTCAGGCATGTTGTCGGTGCCTGGATGACGGTCAGTAAGTCTGTGAGTAGACATTGCCACCACAGATGACCCGATAGACTCTGCAACAACACAAAGTTACTTCTAGCTCTCGAATGTGTTCCATTAAAAGGACATTAAAAGCTGGGTATTCTTTCACTTAAATTGTTCTATTGACCCTAACCCTATTCCTCACACCAGGGCATCAAATACCTTGTAGGCTGACACTGCTAACAATTATTTTGGACAATTAGGTAAAAGATTGCCAAAAGCTTTTGGTCATAAATCTTTTCAAAAGTGAACTGAAACCATATGACCAGATACTCGTCAAGAGGCTGAGTGACATAAGATGGCCAGCATATTAAGATGCCCCAGCTCCATCCCCGTGCCAAGACCAAGGCCCACCCCAAGCCAAGGTACACCCCCAGGGCAAAACCCAAGCCCTGGCACTGAGCTCAATTAAGAATTTATGATTATTAACTACTAAAGCCTGACCTCGGTTTCTAGACTTAGTTAACTGACTCAAATAAAAATGTCTGAGAAGGCTGACTATGTCACTAGTTGGCAGTACATCCGGATACTATGAACAGCACATCATTCACCAGGCTTCAACAACTACAACGAACGCAGAAGTAACACGGCACCTCATCTTCACTTAAACTTGGAGAGGAAGGAGGAAGGAAGGAAGGAAGGAAGGAAGGAAGGAAGGAAGGAAGGAAGGAAGGAAGGAAGGAGGAAGGAAGGAAGGAAGGAAGGAAGGAGGAAGGAAGGAGGAAGGAAGGAAGGAGGAAGGAAGGAAGGAGGAAGGAAGGAAGGAAGGAAGGAAGGAAGGAAGGAAGGAAGGAAGGAAGGAAGGAAGGAGGAAGGAAGGAGGACGGAAGGAAGGAGGAAGGAAGGAAAAACAATTTATTTAGATCAACCAACCAGATCAACATAATAGTACATTTACAAGACATGATAATTGATGATAAATGTTGATTGATCTATGTAGACCTGTACTAAGACCTAAAAGATCGCTGACGTACAGGTCACCATGACAAACTATGTAAAGATACTTTTTAACCTATACTGGCATTATAAGCAGTAGTAAATTCAATATTAAAATAAAGGTGGAAGCCATGTATTACACGGTAAAGAAATGGTGTGAAATAGAGAAAAACGATTACAAATGTAACAAATAAATAAGTAAACAACCTGATATCAACAGCCAACACAGATAACACTATTAATTGTATTTCAAAGTAACTTTACCACAACTAGTTAATTAATACTAACCGAACAAACATTTGTAATAAATAAATAATACATGATACATAATATCTATATATACATTTCATAATGTATTATAATAATGTTTCGTTCAAACATTTTGTTATACAGGATTGTTTGACATACATATATAACAATTTCAAATACTACATTGTTTGATAATTGCTAATTATGTATTTTCATGCATAATTTATGAATCCTTTGTACGATTGGCTGTTTATTTTATCAAGTACAATTGTTGGTAAATAGTTCTCTTTAATTACTTTGGGAATTTTGTGTCTAATACAAAGGTGGCATTGCTTGGAATTAGTTAATTTTACTTGAATGTCGTAAGTATTGTTAACTGGGAGATTATTTTCCATGAAGTGTTAAGGTGCCACTGTAGTCCTTTTTGATCTCATTATTGTATTTTTCTGCATTAGAAACATGTTCTTGATATAATCTGGGATATTTCCGTTTTTATATTTATAGAAAAATTTGAAACATGATAGTTTATAAATGTCCTCCAGTCTTAGTAGGTCAAGATTCTTAAATAGAGGTGTGGCATGTGAAATATGCTTCCTGTTTGATAAAGATGTAATTGCCTTTTTTGCAGTTTGCTTATACGTGCTCCTACATTGGTACCCCAAGCCATTATTCTGTAATTTGTGTGACAAAAATAGTGAATTGTAGATTATTTTCAAAATGGACACTTACACATGTTGTTTTAATCTAGCTATAATTCCACATATCCTAAACAATTTGTTAGCTACATAATTGATCTGAGATAACCATGTCATATTACAGTCTATTATGACACCAAGAAAGTTGAAATGTGTTACATTTTCAATTGAAATACCATTTACCCTATTAGGAATTTCACAATTTTTTAGTACTCGTTTACTATGAAAAATCATCATTTTCGTTTTGCTTGCATTGAGTGATAGGTTGTTCACTGCTAGCCAGTCTCTTATTTTGGTTAATTCTGCATTTATTTTATTCGTTGTCAAGTTCATTGTGGGCAGACTTAGGTTCAAAATACACATTTTGGGATCAAATTCAAATATAACTCAACCAAATCAAATACGTTGCTTTTCTAGATTTCAATTCAAAAACAATACATTTTTTCCAATTCAAATACAAAAAATTTATGTATTCAAATACAAACATGTATTTGGACCCAAGTCTGATTGTGGGATTACTTGTGAAGTTGCCCAGTGTGCTCAACAGAGTGGTACCATCGACACACATGATGGGGGTAAACTTTGTACTAGCCATTTCTAGATCATTGCTATATATTTAAAAAGTAGAGGTCCGAGTATTGACCCCCGAGGGACTCCTGTAGTTATTATTTCTATGGTTGATTGTATGTTGTTTACTTCTATGTATTGTCGTCTGTTGTATACAGTTTCTAAACTAATCTAATTCTAATTTGTATGCCGTAATGTTCAAGCTTTTTGATAAGCACTGTTTAGTTAATAATGTCAAATGCCTTTAACAAATCTATGAATAGGTAGTTTTTTCATCAAGAACTAAAAAAAAAAAAAAATTTGATCCATCATTTCAGATAGTGCTAGTTCAGTTGAAAATCCTGTTCTGAATCCGCGTTGGTTTGCATGTAAGAGTGTATTAATATTTGGCTATCTAGAACACCTAAAACATTTTAAGCCCATGTATGCTAATTCAAGTGTTGGGATTGGTGGATTATAGAAACAGTACACGTAGCAGTACTGACCGTGCCTTAGGCCTAAGCTGTTGGACATAGAGGCATAGAACATACAGGAGATACAAATCCAACAGCAATAGTATGAATATATTTCACGTGGTTGTTCTATGAAGTTGCATAATTTCTCAATTCACCGGCAGCAGCCTAAGTAATGAATTGAACTAGAATTACCGGTAATTACAAGAACAATGTTTATTTCAATTTATTCCCAGCAAACACATAACGTTCCGCTAACATTAGCGTAGTGTATATATTTAGGTTAACAAATTTTTGTTTCCATATGATGACTATCCTGGGTGGTACATAGGTTTCTATGCTATCAGAATAGGTGAGTATATGTAGAAATGGGAAATAAATAGTTGTTGTTCTCCTCCTAATTTCCTGTACTAAGGGGTGAGGCTAGCCTTGGTTCTGTTCCTCGATTTAAACAGGACACACACACACACACACACACATTCTGCTAACGTTCTGGGAACCTGGTTTTGTTAGCTGGGTTGCTTGTGTTTTAGTTTCATACAAAATTGTTCTGTACCTATTAATAAAGGTCTGTTAAATAAACAAGAAATAACAAATTCTGCAAGACAGATATAAGCAGCTATATCCTGAACCGTTTTATAATTCGCAGGAAGACTCACACGCAAGATCTACTCACATCTTCATTCAAAACATTCATGATCCAGTAAATGCAGATGTCGGAAGCTTTGTTCCGATGTACTTTGTACAATGGGCAAGTGTGTAGAAACAAAGCTTGAACTACGCCTGTGGATAATGGAAATTCTTACTATTTACTAAACAATACATCTGCTCAATGAACCAATGCGAGCAGCAAGCAGATTGCTGTGGTCACACTTTCTGAACAGACACAAATCAAAGACAAATAACATGAAAGGTTCTGCTCAGTGTAAAAATGCAAGAGCATCAAGCCGATTAGTAATGCTTCTGCTGACTCAACAAGTACTTACAACACACAAAACAAAGATAAACACCATCAACATTATATGCTCATTGAAACAATGCAGAGAAGCAAAGCAAATTACTAAGGCTTCAATACATTTGTATGGCACACAAATCAATGACACATCACATGAAAGGATCTGTTCAACAAAACAATGCAAGAGCACCAATTAAGCTTACTAGGGTCTTTGGCTTTTTTCACGATTTTTATTCAAATTTAAATGTCTATAAACTAGGTTCCTTTTCATTTATTAGAAGCATAACGACTGTGCAAGTAATCTCATTAAAATAGGTGGGCCGCGATCGACGTTGTCCGACATCGACGTGGTTAAGCATAAAAAAAATGTAACATATAACATTTAATTTCTTTTTTAAACATAATATGCCTATCAGAGTGCACATATCGTTACACATATCCCCCAACAATTATCGTTAATGAAATTACAACTAAATAGGTGGGCCGTGATCGACGACCCATACATTATACAAGACGCTAATTCACAATAAAACTATATACAGCTGTAGTTAACTTTGAATCTTAGATGGGCCGAAATCGACATGGGCCGAGATCGATGACACACTTTATACAAGAAACTAATTTACAATAAAACTACACTTTACACGAATCCTAGGGTAGGCACTTCAACAAAAAATTAATATCATGCTAGAACATTGAGAATGGGCTTAAATTAAAGGTAATAGGTTGAGGATCACATAACTGTTTATTTTATTAAGATACCTTTAATAGATCAAAAGATATTGCGATTTTAAGACGGAAAAACTGCGTAATTTTTGTGTATATCTTACAATGGCAAAATGGACTCATTTTTGTGTTTTCTGTGAATAAATATTTGCTTTAAAATGTCATAACTGTTTTATTTATACAGATATTTAAATATTGTTTTCAGGGTTTTCAAACACATTGACCAGAGTAATAAATTTACAATATTTAATATTTTTAGTAATAATTATAACCAAATTAGTGCAATTAATTAGTTAATTTTAGTAATGTAGCATTCAAACTCAACAGACCGATACATTCCAATTAAAGGCCATAATGCCCATGATTATGAAGATATTTATACATATTATGCAATGTGTATAACCACATTAATTATGGTAATAAATATATACATTAACCAGTCATTTCACATTAACAGTAACTTAATTAATAAGTTAATATTGGCTAAAATTAGCACGCTAACAACTGACCGCTACATTTCGATGAAAGGCTGGAATGTCCATAATTATGAAGACAGTTATATAATTTATGCAATGTTTATAACCACATTAAACATTATAATAAATATACATTAACCAGTCATATAGCATTAACAGTAACTTTATTAATAAGTAAATATTGGCTAAATATCAAACAAACTCAACATATCAATACATGACAATGAGATACAATAGTCATACTCCTAGTTCACTGTGTCTATGTGTGACTGTGTCATGACAGGTTGGATGACTGTTGCAGGCTCTGTACACACCAGCAATCAATTGTTACTGCTTCATAATGTAATGTTCTGTATTTTAACATGAACTTGATGAACTAATGCTTATAAATTGTTTACAGTATTCTGTCACTGAATCCAAATGCGCCAAATGCAAGATTGCTTTCTGCATTACTCCCCATGGCCCATGGGAGTCAAGCCATGAAGAAATCTGCTCTGCTCATAAGTCTTTTTGTAATATTGGAAGTTGATTGTCTCATAATTTAATGCCAGTAGGCTGCAAGATCTGTGCAGCAAGGTTCATATTTCAGTATCTTGTAAAATAACGTTGTGTTCTTCAACATGATGTCTATAAGTAATGTTCATGTCGCGTTGAATGGACACTGTTCAATCTACATATCAGATATACAATGTATAATCAGTCAGATTAAATGTGTACGTATGCAGGCAGGTGATGGGTGTCATATTCAGACGACTCTGTGGCTCGGTACCTTCACAGTCAAACACAGATCAGCACAAGATCAGTGTCACTGCATGTAATTGCGAACAATATCTGAAATAAAAAGGCAATTGTGAAGCATATTATGATAACTGTTTTGATTCCGCATGCAAATCTTGTGAAATACTTTTCACATCCCTGCCTCTGTTACTCAAGAGAGCAGTGTGAAATTCTATTATAATGCATTATGTCACACATAAATTTATAATAATTGTGATATTTGAGATGTAAAACTGTGGTGTTTAATGTATTGCGTTGTCACACAATGAAACAAATGATGCTACAACTGATCAAGGCATTTATGGTTTGTATTACATGTTTTACAAAATTTTGTGCAGTGACTGTTTATCTTGAAACACTTTTTAAAACAAATAAAATAAAATAATTTACGTATTTGACCACAAAAACAACTTTTCTAACAAACTGTTGATTTAATAGGTAACAACAATTAATTACAATTATTACATAATGAAATTTATATTATTTTTAAGTCTAAATAAAAGCATAACCATAAATAATGGAATAAGCCATGCTAAACCCAAGCGTAAGCAGTAACCAACCCTGGCCTAAGGCTTGGCCCGTAGTATGGGCTGGCATGGGCCATATTTCTACAATTAGCAAACCTAAATATAAGATTCTGTATTGCAGAATTGAGAAGGATATTATTTAAATATGATATAAATAGTATTGGTTTTGTAGAGATTTTAATTCAAAGGAATAGATTAAGTCACGATCTGCATCTGGCATTGCGCTCCAGTGACGCGCGCAAGACACAGAACTTACAAATGTGACGATTTTTTGAACGGCGCAAAACCATATTTCGCATCGGAACGCAGCACCAATTTTTTCAACACAGACTAAATAAAACTCATAGATGACGCTAAGCACAAAATATTTCAGGCTATCCGCGGCTATATATAAAATATATGCAAATGACCACGTAGGTGGTCGTAAAATTGATGTAATATAGCTTAATTATGGTCAAATTTCAAAATTTAAACGATGTAGACGAAGATCAACTTACTCTCGACAGCGGCCCAGCAGTGAATAGCGTCAATGACCGGAAATAGAGCGCGAAAACACGAGTTGAAACAAAGCGATCACTGCAGTCCCGGCAAACAAGACGGATTGCAGTGATCGCGAATCGGCGCACGCGAAACGTCCCAGTTTGCGGAATTCATTTAATTTTAAGTGCCTACCTAGGGCTAGATGGGCCGAGATCGACGGCATACATTGTACAAGAAACTAATTTACAAAATAAATAGGTCGAATATGTGGGCCGAGATCGACGTGGGCCGAGGTCGACATGGACCGAGATCGACGGACCTCGGGCTTTACAGCTGTTCACAGTTTAGCCGTGAACAGCTGTAGGGAATATTACATCAAGCAAGGCAACAGTGAATGATACTATATATATAAATATTCAAGTCATCATTCTTCTTGAGAATAGGAATAATCTTCGCTGTTTTCAGTTTATTAGAAAAAATTCCGGTTATCAGTGATTGGTTAATTATGTAGGTAAGAGGCTGAGCGTTTCTGCCAAATCCATGAAACATTTGACGAATACCTAGAAATCCCCGTTTATCGCTCAAGACGACATGACGAGCACCAAAATTAACGGCACTTGGAAACTTTAGAATAATTCGAAGGTTTTTAATTGTTTTAAACATTTACACAAAACAAGATAACTTCCGTGAACCATACAAATTGGCGTGATTTTTATACTACAACCGAATTGTAGACCATATTTTCGCTCACACACATGGAACAAAACACCACGTCAAGTTGCACTGCATCGGTACCGTGATGGCATTTGACGTTTATAATCCAGGTCACACCCCACCGCTCTTCCACTTTACTCATTTTATACAGATAATAATTAAATCCGGTTTTATTTATTATATGCCGCTTTGACAAAAATCTTAAAGACCGCTTCCATAAGATATCCATATTCAAACTGTATAATGCTTGTTTATTATAATAATTTATGCAAACATTTAGAAAAGTTGTTTTTGTGAAGTATGCTGGTGTTTGTTAGTTAAATGGTTTGGTCATATTTAACGGAAAATGCCGTTTTGTCAAAAAAGCAGAATAAACTTTTGCGCAAATGATCAATATTTTAAATCACTAGTCGTTATTTCACCAACAGAGTGCAAACAAACTGTTAGTAAAGTTGTTTTAAGTGAATACTTATAATTTGATCAACAAAGAAACAATTCTTCATAAACCGATACCAAAGACATATTAATATACTTTTAATATGTCCCTGCCGATACTAACACACACATTTATCATGGCGACTGTGAATAGTCTCATTTTATGGTCAGACGCACATGGCAGTTTGTTAATTTTTATATTAATATAAGTAACTGTGTTGCATTTTGAGCTAAAAAGTCAAATATGAAGTGTTTGCCACCATCATCGATTTGCACGATTTGTGATGCGCTAGCGCTGCTACCTTGTGTACTAGACACTAAAACGTCTCAAAAATTTATTTCCATAAATTTTGTTAGAAACTTAAAATTAGTAGGACAGTTATATCCTCAGCCACGCAACGTAAATATACTTATGATTATTTACCGACAAAAATAAATTCTGCGAAACGATGCCATTGCCTAAAATCATCTTACATATATATGTGCTCTATAAACTGGTACTTATTTGTCGTATGGCCAGTACAAGAAGAGACAATGTAAAAAGCATAATGCAGAGTAATGGCATCTCCAACTATTCTCTAAAATGTGATCAAACATAATCTCAATGAGACGTGTTAAGGCGTCAGACAGGCTTAACAGTCATGACTGCTCATTATAGCTTTAAAACACTTAAATATATACAATTTTGTTGTATTAACATTTAATTAAAATTTTAATACATGCACACTATGTCTATATATATATATATATACATGTTACATATGTAATGTTACAGAAAACATTCACTGTCCATGATACACTGGATATTTTGTACATTTATTACAAAGCATCACATATCAAATATTCTACTGTTCCTTTACATGTGTCTGTTCTTGGTTTACAGAAAGTCATATTTGTTTGTGGCAGTCATAGTGGGAATTTCCAATGAGGAAGTCAAATGTCATCCATATTCCAGCGAGAGACCTGTATCTGCCAGCAGCATCACACTCCAATAGGTTCTGCACTTTTATTAAGTGTTCTTCAGGCATCACTTGTAAGCACAGAGGTGTATTCTTTAGTTGAGCAGCAGCTGCAAAGGCGAGTGGGTCGAGATTTTGCAGTTTCCGTGCCTTTGCTTTCTGAAAGCAGAAGGAACAATTAGTCATATCATTAGTGCGATGTATTTTTTAGGCATTCGGAACAGTAAAAACTTATAACTTGTCTACTTAATATTCTACTTGTTAACCACACATTACTAGCACAGGCAGTGGAACAAAATACTTATAGATAAATAAATAATGGCGCTGAACTGGACCTTCAGCACCACTCCGCTATCTCAGCTCGATTGATGACATCGGAAGATGGGGGGCAGGGTGCTGTTGAAAAATGTTCACCGTGACATTCACAATTATTATTTTGCCAGCTCTTCAGGCCACCTGAAAACCTCGATTTGACCACACACCAACAACAGTACTGACAAATATTGGGGGGCTAATCTTATCTCCAACCCCCCACCAATACAAATTACACCAGAAAATGCACAACCCTTCCTTAAATATTGGGGGCTAATCCTATTTCCAGCCCTATCAAGCCAGCCCCACGGCACCGGCACCTTAGACTAGTGTTTATGTAATAATGTCTTTTACCAATGACACAAGTTTACAGTAGGAATATATGATACTGTTGTGGAAATGGCAGATTTGCATTACGTAACATCAGTAATCATGTGTACACATGTCTATAATAATTTAATATTATACATATTTTGCTCAATGATGGTTCATAGTTTATTTCAAGTTTATTGAAGATATTTTCTTGTATTTTCAAGTTGCACTTCAAATCAGCCGCACACATTGGAAATACCAGTTTATTCAACCATGTAGCAAATTTCTACTAGAGAGAACACGCATCATTTTGATTGTGACATCTACGATCGAGGCGACACACTAAATCCATAAAATGTTTTGTGTAGGAACTACATATATAATCTTGGTTAAAATAATGTATTGTTCACTATGACGTGTAGATGCTACACCAATTTAACCTGGGCTCAATTAACTCGAGTAATGTTTAAACTTAAAGTAAAGGTAAGTCTTTATATAGTGCAGTAACTAGTCCTCAGGACTACTCAAAGCACTTAAAATTGAGTCAAAATGCTTGTTTTGCAATCCATATAAACTGCTAAGACCTGTGTACTCTGTTAATTGGATCGTTTATTGTGAGGCAGTAAAAACAAAACCAAGATGTGTTTTGCAGTTTTAAGCTATGCATAGCATTTTCTGCTGCAAGCAGAGGATAACATTTCTCTAGACCCAAAGCTCAGAAATGTTATTGGTGATCTATCAACTTGTATGTATGCTGTGGAAGTGTTTCTGTATTTCATTACATTCACCTGACCCAAAGCTCAGACACTGTATTGGTGATCTATCAACTTGTATGTAAACTGTGGTAGTGTTTCTGTATTTCATTACATTTATCTGACCCAAAGCTCAGACACTGTATTGGTGATCTATCAACTTGTATGTAAACTGTGGTAGTGTTTCTGTATTTCATTACATTTATCTGACCCAAAGCTCAGACACTGTATTGGTGATCTATCAACTTGTATGTAAACTGTGGTAGTGTTTCTGTATTTCATTACATTTATCTGACCCAAAGCTCAGACATTGTATTGGTGATCTATCAACTTGTATGTAAACTGTGGTAGTGTTTCTGTATTTCATTACATTTATCTGACCCAAAGCTCAGACATTGTATTGGTGATCTATCAACTTGTATGTAAACTGTGGTAGTGTTTCTGTATTTCATTACATTCACCTGACCCAAAGCTCAGACACTGTATTGGTGATCTATCAACTTGTATGTAAACTGTGGTAGTGTTTCTGTATTTCATTACATTCACCTGCAACATTCGACAGAAGTGTCCGAGTTTTTTAGTCACGACACCCCAGTATGCAGTGTTGAAGTATATCCTTTTGAGTTGTATCTCTCGACTGCGTTCACAGATGGCTAGGAAGTCACACCACTCAAGTCCAGAGATAGCCATCTGTCCTTGCATCTGAGCCATGTACATGCGTGGAATCGAATGTGGTACAGTTGCCTTCTCCCTATACATTTGATACACAGGTGCCTTGTATTCTGCCAAGCCGATGCACGTCTTTGTTCCCCGTACGCTGCCACTGGTGTAAACCTTAGCATCAGGCGAGGCGCCAACCAAGTTATACAAGGCGTTTGTTTCTGACGGCACCCAAAACCCACTGTCACATGTTGTGTACCCTGTTAGGAGCTGGTAGGCTTCGTTGAGCACTGGCTCAAAGACAACACCGTGTGCCGTCAAACAATCGCTGCCCGTGTCGTTAGTGTCACACACATCGTCAGACAGAAGTGACTCCAGGAAATGATACGGTTTGCCGCGCCCAACCCCAATCGCATCGCCAAACTTAGAAGCTGTCAACACTACAGATTGCCGCAGTTCAAACCACTTGGCACTTCTTTGCTTCACGTCGATTTCGGTCATGATGACATTTCGAGATGTACAATTCCGAAAAATGTGAAATCTTCCAATCAGGATTCAGGATGTCCACACGACCACACTAGCTGACTAGGCTGTACTAGCATAGGCATAGCCGCAACAGACAGTGACACAACTACACTTCTTCATTATTAATCATGTCATGACTGTCGTAGTAGCACCAGTTACTCGTGTGTAGTCATACCGAACATAAACCTAAGCACGGTACACGTTACATGCAAGGCACGTCAGAAATTATGAATATTATTATGCGCTACCAACTGAACGATAATCGGATGGACTCCCTAGTAGGGGGCGCCCCTAGTAGAATACTAAAGACGTAAGCGGACTCGAATGGTGGGGACAGACTACACTATTTTTTAGTCGGACAACCCTGCAACATAATTATTATCTTTAGGCTGAACCTTGAAATCGAGTATGAATTACATCTTTTGATGGATTATTGACAACAAGTGTGTCTAGAAACAAAATCCGTTGGGTGCCACTATGTGGGACTTTTTTAATTTGCATAAATCCAATATGGCCGCCTCTATATTAGTATTTTGACCATAATTATATGTATATTTAACAAGGTATTTAACAAGGTAGCCACCCAAAAGGTACATGCTTCGGGTGGCATATTTAGGCTTATCTAGAGTCCAACAATTTTCCACTTAGGTATAACACGTCCTTATTAAATATCTATATCAATTCTATTTTTAAACGTATTCACATTACTAAAATTAACACAACCATCAGATAATTTTGTTCCAGTCATTAATTTCCCTCTATGTCTGTGAAAATTAGTATTTTCGCATATCCAACCTACACTGTTCTTTAACGTAAATGCATGCTGCATTATATGCCCTCTGGTTCTACTGTTTTCTTTAATTTTGAATAAAATACTTTTATCAATATTTTCATAACCATTCAATGTTTTAAAGGGAATAAAAACATCTATGGCTTGAATTCATGTTATATTACATCCTGCTATCTATTTCCATGTCCACCAAGCCAAAAACAAAACAAAATCAATGAATTAGAAATCATCTGGACATTTTTGAATATGAATATTTTTGGCGCGTTTTTTCGGGATGCCGAGATGTGACGTCACTTATGACCCACACTTGCATTCAGAGCATGTTTACAAGTATAGCTTTTGGGTCGAAACGAGCGTCAGAATGAGTTATTGTGCAATATTCCGATGAAATACAAACACCAGTCATCATAGAGGAACAAGCAGTTATCTTACGGTTCCACATTAATTCAATTTTATTCAAAACAATGATTGCGAATGGGCCTCCAAGTCGACTAGGTATCGCCGAGCTTGGGCTTGTTTTCTGAATAATTATATCGAATGCAACCAACGGGAGATAATGTACACCAATATACATACATAGCAAACATATATCGTATCAAGCTACAGAAAGTAACGTGTATAATCTCATCATATCACTAGAATATCGATGTACGAAGGAGGAGTTGTACAATTTATCATAACAACTTAATTCAGTCAGTGAATTTATGTCGGTCCTGCTAGCTCAGTTACTAAAGGCGTTGGTTCCTTGGCATTTGTTTTGCTATCGGGTGACGCCGGTTCAATCCCACACCAAACCATTTATTTTTTACACTTGTTTTGGTTTATGTTTTCACGAAGTAATATAAACCAAATCATGTTTATACTATGATGCACTGTTTGTAAATATTTTGGTAGTAATTATTTATTCGCCACAAAAATGAAAATATGGTAATTATATATAACGCGATGTTTCTAAATTTTATTTATCCAGACAGATCACCATTTGTTTTCACATATATAATTACAATATATTACCGTACAATATATATATATATATATACAATTAATAAATTATATATCCATTATATTATATTTGTTTGGATAAATAAAATTTAGAAACATCGTTATATAATTCCCATATTTTAATTTTTGTGGCGAATAAATAATTACTACAAAAATAAAAAATACTTACAAACAGTGCATCATAGTATAAACATGATTTGGTTTATATTACTTCGTGAAAACATAATCCAAAAACGTGTAAAAAAATCAATGGTTTGGTGTGGGATTGAACCGGCGTCGCCTGATTGCAAGATAAATGCGAAGGAACCAACGTCTTTACCAACTCGGCTAACAGGACCGATAGAAATTCACTGACTGATTTAAGTTGTTATGATAAATTATACAACTCCGCCTTCATACATCGATATTCTAGTGATATTATGAGATTATACACGTTACTTCCTGTAGCTGGATTCAATATATGTTTGCTATGTATGTTTATTGGTGTAGATTATCTCTCGTTGGTTGCATTCGATATAATTAATTAATTCGAAAACGAGCCCAAGTTCTGCGAAACCTAGTCGACTTGTAGGCCCATTCGCATTCATTGTTTTGAATAAAATTGGAATGATGTGGAACGGTAAGATAACTGCTTGTTCCTCTATGATGACTAGTGTTTGTATTTCATCGGAATATTGCAAAATAACTCATTCTGACGCTCGCTTCGACCCAAAACCTATACTTATAAACATGCTCTGAATGCATGGAAAGGGTCGGCCTGGTGCGAGTGTGGGTCGTAAGTGACGTCCCGATACCACGTGATCGCCTAGTTCATTAAATTTAAATTTTCCGCGGGAATCGCTACACAGACGGGTCTAAAATCGAATTTATGCTACAAATGTATTTTTCTGTATTTTTAAGGTTAAACTTTGTGTACACATAAAAAAGGATTTTAGCTAAT
Organism: Paraescarpia echinospica; assembly: GCA_020002185.1. NCBI lineage: Eukaryota > Metazoa > Annelida > Polychaeta > Sabellida > Siboglinidae > Paraescarpia > Paraescarpia echinospica. Next base: position 61,106,355 of record CM034541.1, on the reverse strand, counting down.
GCCTTATTTTTATTTCCTTTAAACACTTCTATCTGGTCTCCTCTTAGTCTAAAGTTGTCAAACCACTTTCTATATCAAACAGCTTTCATAACTAATATTTTTTAGCTCATAAATAATCTTGGTAACTCTTCTTTGTACTCTTTCTAGGTTATTTATGTATTTGTTGCGATATGGCCTCCATACTCATATGGAATAATATAAATGTTGCCTAACTATTGCTTTGTATAGTGGTACAATTAACTGTTTCTCTTTATGTGTTATATTTTTTCTGATTAACCGTAGAATTTGATTACCCTTTAAATTGATCCAGCAACCCCACATTGCTCAGAAACTTTCATGTTAGTACTAACTGTTACTGTCCATGTTTTCGTATCTAATTAACAAGATTTAACAAGATTGCCACCCAGAGAATTAACTCTAGGTGGCAGGTGGACAAGAAAGCCCTTTGGCTTATCGAGAGTCCGACCCTTTTATCTATGTGTATCCCGCCCGTCTGAGGTATGTGTCGATTTTATTTTTAAACATATTCACGCTACTAGCACCCACACAATCAGCAGATAATCTGCTCCATTCATTTACAGTCCTTTATGAAAAAGAAAACTTTCTCATATCTAATCTACACTGCTCCTTTCCTAATGTAACTTCATGTCCTCTAGTCCTTCTATTTTTCTTAACTGAGAAAACAATATTTCTATCAATATTTTTATAACCATTCAATATTTTAAACACTTCTATCTCATCTCCTCTCAATCTCCTGGTCTCTAGTGTTGTTAAACCGCATTTTTTAGGCGTATTTCGTAACTAAGATCCCTCAGTTTTGGTATCATTTTAGTTGCTCTCCTCTGCACTCTTTCTAGAATATCTACGTCCTTCCTGCGATATGGCCTATAAAATAGTGATACGTACGTGATGGCTTCGGTGACAGAACTAACTTCTTTATTCTAATTACAGGAGAGTTCCAACATGTTTAAATCACTATAAACTATACGACAGGTGGCAGCATCAGACGGTGTTATTTTCATTACATCTCCCCAAACTTTATACAATTGTTTTGCAAATAAACAAAATATCGCCTGATATGTTGAAACTATACAGAGTACAGTGTTGAAACTACATCACTGTTTACAGAAACTAGGCAGGTTTACACGAAAACCTTCAAACCGTTTGGGTACACTCTTAACCCTAGGTGGGCGATCGGGTGGAGCATGCACGGAAGGGGAAAGACTCGTACTAGCCTCAGTTGAGTACGGATTTCCCACTGGATGACTTATTGGGACTATTGGGGGTACTACAGTAGGAGCTGGGTCAGGTTCGACTGGCCTGTATTGCAACGGCTCAATGTCAGTGCTGACTCTGCGAAAATGACTTGTGTTTCGCGCTTTGACCTCCTGGCCTCTTTGTGCTGTTACCATTGTACCTTTCCTGTCTATGACCTCGAAAGACTCATGTTGGAATTTTTGTACTAGCTTCCCTTGTTGTGCCACATTCTTCAACAACACTTTATCTCCGATACCAATGTCAGACTTGGTTATCTTTCGTCGTGCTTCCGCATATTCCTTCATCTTGTTCTTTGCCGCCCAATCCTTTTGACGGAGTGTTTCATCCATTTCCTCAGCATGGACCTGGGATAGCTTCATCTTCAACGGTACACCATTCAAAACCATTGCTGATGGTAATCCTGTCGAGGTATGCAGGGTTGCCCTGTAGTTTCTAAGAAACCGGTACTACTCTCGTTTCCAGGGTTTACCTTCTACCTGTGCACATTTGCATACTTTGCCTATGGTTCTCATGAACCTCTGAGCTACACCATTCGCGTCTGGCCAATATGGTGTTACTCTTTGGTGGAGAAAACCTAGGTTGACAGCAAACCTCTTAAACTTTTCACTTTTGGAATGGAGTTCCATTGTCTGTTTTCAGGTTGTCGGGAGTACCTCTTGACGAGAATATCTTCTCGAAGACTGGAATAACTGTCTGAGCCAACAGGGATCTTATCACTTCGACTTCAGGGAATCTGGAGTACTCGTCCATGACAACAAGGAGGTAGTCACCTGTAGGTAATGGTCCATAAAAATCTGCGGTTAGATGAGACCATTTCCTTGACGGAAGATCAGACATGACCAATGGTTCCCTTGGCTTTGGATCATAAGCCGCTTTGCACGCTACACATTCATCAAGTAGCTTGGCTACCATAGCGTCAATTCTGGGAAACCAGACTTTCTCTCTGAGGAGAGCCTTGGTCTTGTTTATCCCTTGATGCCCTTCGTGGGCCAGATGGATTACCATGTGCTGTAGACTCGCTGGAACCGCAATACGGGTTCCTCTCAACACTAATCCATCTCGTGTTACAGTGAGTTCATTTCCAACTCTGCTGTACGATTGCATCGCTTCAAAGTCCACACTTGGATCTTGTCCATACTTTGTTTCAAGCATGTACCATTTTACAGTTAACAGAAGATCTTTCACAGCACTCAGAGTTGGGTCTGCCAACGCTGCTTCTAAGACTTCTGTACTACTCATTGCTTTTGGGATACTTTCCTCTGTGACGAAGTTCACAAACTCTTCTGCCACAAGTTCTTCTCGAGAACTTCTGTCTGACACTTGCGGATGGCGAGATAAGTAATCCGACGGATTATCTTTACCCTGACGGTACTCGATAACTGGCTGGTATGGCAGCAGCCTCATAGCCCATCTTTCCAGTCTCAGGGGCAGCTTGGCGCCGGGATTTCCATACGTTACTAACGGCTTGTGGTCAGTTACCACTTTCACTGGCGCCCCGTAGACATACACATGAAAGTATTCGCAGGCCCAGACAACTGCCAGCGCTTCTCTTTCTAGTTGACTCTTGTACCGCTGCTCAACTGATGTTAGGGCTCTGCTCCCGTATGCAACTACTTGGGGCTTCTTGTCTTGGTACTGTACTAGCATCGCACCTAGCCCTACAGGGGATGCATCTACAATGATTTATGTCTCCTTCTTCATGTCGAAGTAGGCAACGATTGAATACGTACCAAGGACACCCTTCAGCATCTCAAACGATGACTGTTGTTCAAGTTCCCACTTGAACTCTTGCTTCTTGCATGTGAGCTTCCGCAGTGGTGCTGTTACTGTCGAGTAATTGGGAATAAACCTTGCGAGGTAGTTTGTCATTCCCACATTGACAGGCGGCTCCATTTCTAGGAGTGCTTCTACTTTCTTCGGATCTGGTTCGATTCCGTTCTTTGAGAACATCATACCATAGAATTCCATCTTTGGCTTTCGAAACTCACACTTGGCAAGATTTGCTGTGAGTCCATTCTTATCGAGCCTCTTCAGCACCTGATCCAAACTCTTGTCATGTTCGGCATACGCTTCCTCGTCGGTTTTGCCCTTACCGAACACAAAGATGTCGTCGGACATATTGAAAGAACCGTCAATTCCTACAATGACATTTGCAACAACATTCTGAAACACTTCGCTCGCACTCGAAATACCAAAATTAAGGCGTTTGTATCGCCACAAACCGTCATGAGTGGAGAATGTGGTGATATAGCGAGACTCCTCTGCAAGCATCAAATGATGATAGCCTGATCTTAGATCAATCTTGCTGAAAGAACGCGCATTGTTCAGTTTTTTAACAATGTCATCAACTGTAGGCGACGGATGTCGCTCTCTCATGATTGCTTTGTTCGCCTGTCGCATATCGACACAGATACGAACCTCACCGGGCCTTTTGGGTTTCGGTACCAGCACTATTGGGGACACCCAGGGAGTTGGACCCTCTACCCTTTCGATCACATCATTCCTTTTCAACTCAAGCAGTTCCTTTGTAACTGTTTGACGTTTATGAAAAGGGATTCTTCTGTGGCGCTGAGCAACAGGGGGGATAGCTTCATTGATGTGAAGCTTTACCACAAAGTTCTTTAATCTACCGATACCGAAATATCGATGTATATATTTTGTATCTATAAATTCAACATTTCAATGAGATTTCAGAATACGTGCGTAAAGCAGAACTAGATATGCGTTAGTGGCATCACCTTTCCGGTGATGGCACCACTACACGTTTGGAGTATATTTCGGATGATCGCCATATCAACAAAACACGCACCTGTCAAACAGTGCTGTTTTGTTGCATAAAAGTCCCCAAAAGACAATAAATTTAACAAATCGGTTTTGTGTCTACAGTGATGGGGAATTATGAAACGAATATGGCAGCGTCGAAACAATTAGGTAAAAAAATCGTTTAATAACGTTAATAATAAAGGCCAAGAAGATGCAGGATTACCCATTCGTTTACCGCTACTGCTTGGCGATACAATTTCACGTTCAACTGCCGAGCAGTTCATACGAAACGCTTCTCCAAAACAGTGTTGTTTACCTGGACAATTAATAAAATACCATGCCAGACATTAAGCCATATCAATACAACATACATACATGTGTACATTTAAAAATAAATAATAAAATTACGACGCCATAAAGTTTACCCGCCAACACAACCACGTTTTGTCATTGCCTGAAACTGTTATTAATATATCATTATTTTGTAGTGCCCTTTTTCAATTGAGAATAATGGAGGAGTACTAAGTAGTATAAAACATATATTAGTTATATTGTTTCATCGTTTTTACTAATAATGAAGCCCATGCAACGTTGATATAATTGGTAGCCATGCTTTGTGGATGTCATGATATTACAAATTTGTAATACCAATAATTTTGCAATCCAAAGGCAGAAATAAAACTTTGACACAGAGGTAGACGATACACAACATATGCAGACACCTTCGATAAGTTGATAACTTAAATATATATGTGATTATACCGTCATTGGTGTGGTCACTCGGTCAGTATTTTTGTCAAAGTGTACATTTAGAAAATGAATATGATAACATTTACAAAGCTACCAAAATTTAACTAGTTGGATGAACTAACAAACAATACATAGTTGATATCTTTCTGATAAAATGGTTATACCCTGTAATAAAACAAGGTTTTCCAAATTAAAATTATACACACTCTACCAATTCTACTGAAGCAATAAAGCCATACTTTTTGAGAATCGAATATAAGATGTACTAAAAATGTAGCCATAGAGTGGCTATGAGGAATGTTGCACAGCTGACGGAAGACCATAACATAACTGTGTGTTTGCCTTATCAGTTCAAACCCACATGATGGTGAAGACAGTGACTAATTTTGTGCAGTTTAACAAAGTAGTATTTCAAAGATGCAACAAGCAAATGTGAAGAAAACTATGTAAAACAACTTAGAATGTGGTTATTATACAATATAAACGTGTAATTGTACATCAGAATATCGTAACATATGCAAATATATGTATAAAAACAACAGTTATGTATAACATGGATTTGGGTCAATTGTATATAAATAACTATTTTGAACTTGGGCTTTTCAAATAATAATTTTTGTTTAATGAAACAGTTATGAAATTATTGCCACAGAATTACACGAATTTGGGACACGCAACGATATGATTGGAGATGGGGTAAGCTGAATTTCAGATCAGAGTCTGTATGTCCTCGAATCCTCAGGCACAGTTAATAAATAATGGCCGCTCCCATACAACTACTTTGTCAGTTCATTTGTTGCAGATAATGTACGTTGTATCACAAGTACGAATGCCAACTCAATTTGATGTGCGTAAGGTATTTATTTATTATAAACACGGTAACATCGACGCCGTCGAGCCCGAATTCATCGTACCTACTTACTGTTACAATTATACAAAATATAATAAATAATACAGCGTGACTGACCAGTGGCAGGTCATGTTACTACTGTTTTACGCTATTAGTCGATATTCCTCTGCGCATTTCACCATAAAATAAACACATTCACAACGGCGTAGGTCTTCGTCCATCACCGTTTTATAGTCGGAAGTTGATATTGTTTATAAATAGGTGTAGGTTTCTTATCTTCGTCAACAAGAGAGCTCCGAAAGAGCTCTTTCTTTTGCTATCATACTCAAGACGGCGTACTCAGTTGAGCATGTACTCAACACGTTTTATAACCACCGTGAGCATGTATTCTCCGGTGAGCATGATATCTTGAGTCTGAGCATGGAGTTGAGTATGAGCACTGAAATATATCGTGGTACTGAGTATTGTGGTAGACTAGGCTAGAATTGAAAACGCGATGTTGATCGGTTCCATTTTATTTCACAACAAAACCCAACGGGGTTTTCACTTCCGTTAGCACGGGCAAGCTAAACTGCATAACGTTCAATTGCAATATTAGGCTAAACAGCGATACACCACATTCCTCCAATTATGAAGAACACTTGTGACATAGGCGGGCAGCGCACGGCATACACCCTAATTATAGATCAAGCCTGATCGGCGGCTTAATCACTCTAGCAGATCGTCGGGGATTGAAGATTGGAGACGACGATTGTGCAATGAAGATGATTGGAGACGACGATTGGGGTTTGGAGACGATTGGGGTCGACGGCGGTTGTGGACGTGCGGTAGTCACGTGCCTGTTCCTGATGACCAAGCACTCGGTTTTCTCGCTGCGGTAGTAACAGGTCGAGTTTTATGCGCGGCAACTTTGAGTTGAGCATCTGAGCCGGCGACTCGCCCGTTGTGGATTGCGGCGTCACTCGGTAGCGCGCCAGATAGTTGTAGAGTCGTGTCTCGAGGTCTGGACCGCTGGTCTTCCTCAAGCCCTGTTTGACGACGGTCTGCACCGCCCTCTCAGCGAGGCCGTTGGTCGCTGGGTGAAACGGCGCACTGCAGATGTGTTTAATGCCGTTACTACGACAGTACGCTCGGAACTCCTGGCTCGTAAAAGCGGTGCCATTGTCGGAGACTATAGTGCACGGGAGACCATGCGTGGCGAACGTTTGACGTAGACTGCGTATTGTCGCCGTAGACGTTGCAGACGACATGACGTGCGCGTCGATATACTTTGAGTGTGCGTCTACGATCACGAGAATCATTTTGCCCTCGAAAGGTCCCGCGTAGTCGATGTGCAGTCTGTACCAGGCCTTGCCAGGCCATTCCCACGGATGTAAGACTGCTTTCGCCGGAGCTTACTGTGTTCCTGGCACGTTCCGCAACTGCGTACTTTGTTCTCGGTTTCGGCGTCCAGACATAGCTGCGAGCCAGTGATTTCATACGCACTGTGCCCGGATGGCACTCGTGTAGTTCCTCTAGTATGCGTTCGCGCCCTGGCGTAGGTATGATTACGCGCGAACCCCACAGCAGACAGCCCTGCTGTATGGTTAGTTCGTTACGCCGTCTGTAGTATGCGTCCTCGACGTCATCAGTGTTTGACGGCCATCCCTGCCGCACGTACCCCGCCACTGCAGACAGGATAGGGTCGCGCGAGGGATCTTAGCAGCGGTGATCGGTGTGTCGTCGACGATCGACAACGAGAGTACCACTTCAGCCGGTACAGGGATGGACGATTGCTCAGTAGGCAAAGGTAGTCTGCTTAGACCGTCTGCATTGCCGTTCTAAACCTCAGGTTTGTAGCGTAGCGTATACTGATAGTTCGACAGCGTCAACGCCCAGCGTTGTATGCGCGCGCTGGAGAGTGGAGAAATCAGCTTATGTTCCCCCAGCAGACCTAGTAGTGGCCTGTAATCTGTTTGTATCTCAAAGTTCCGGCCGTAGACGTAGCGGTGGAACTTGGTTACGCCAAACACGACGGCCAGGCCCTCACGTTCAACTTGCGCGTAATTCTTCTCGGCCGTGACGAGCGAACGTGACGCGAATGCCACAGGCCTGTCTGTGCCGTTTGCCATGCGATGAGAGAGCACGGCGCCGATGCCGTATGGAGACGCGTCGCAACTCAACAGCAGTGGAAGACTCGGGTCGTAATGAACCAGAACTTGCGACGATTGCAACAACGTTTTTGACTGTTCAAACGCACGTTTTTGAGGCGACCCCCAATGCCAGGAAGTGCCTTTCTGCAACAGCTGATGTAGCGGCGCTAGCACAGCGCTCTGGTTTTTCAGAAATTTGTGATAATAGTTCACCATGCCCAAGTAGCTTCGCAATTCTGACACTGATGTCGGCGCAGGTGCCTGCTGCACTGCTTGTAGTTTCTCTATAGTAGGATGGATGCCCTCGGCGTCTAGACGATGCCCCAGGTACACACACGAGGCCTGCATGAACGCGCATTTCTCTAGCCGTAACCGCAAACCTGCCGTTTGTAGTCGGCTCAGTACAGTGACTAGATTCGTCTTAGCCTCCTCGTACGTGTGACTAGACACCAAGTTGTCGTCAAGGTACACTGCTACCATCGGTATATTCTGCACTAGTTGCTCCATCTCCCGCTGAAAGACGCCGGGAGCGGATGCTACGCCATAGCATAGGCGTGTATATCCGAATAGTCCCTTCAGCGTAGTGATAGTAGTGAGCTTCTGTGAGTCGGCACTGAGGACGACCTGTTGATAGGCATTGCTCAAGTCTAGCTTAGAATAAGCCACGCCCCCTGACAGTTTAGCGTACAAGTCCTCAATGTTAGGGATCGTGAATTTGTCAATCTTAGCAGCTTTATTGACAGTGAGCTTATAGTCCCCGCAAATGCGTACCTCGCCATTAGCTTTTAGAACGGGTACGATTGGTGCCGCCCATTCAGAGTGTTCAACTGGTACCAGCACCCCCTCTGCCTGTAATCTATCGAGTTCGCTATCGACTTTGCCCCTCAATGCCAGTGGAACAGTGCGTGATTTGAAGCAGCGTGGCACAGCTTCGCTATCTATGTACAGCTTTGCCTCAACCCCCTTTAGTTTGCCCAGACCTTCACTAAAGAGTTCTGGAAACATGCGCGCGAAATCAACATTTTCCTCTACCCGATGAACTGTAGACCAGTCCAACTTGAGATGCTCCAACCAATCTCTGCCGAGCAAGTTGGGAACATCGTCGTCGACCACCAGGCAAGACAACCGGTGTGTCTCGTCTCGGTGACGCACGTCGACCGTCACGCGCCCTGCCGGCTGAATGAGCTGACCGGCGTAGGTGCGTAGCGTAGGTAGATTGTCGGTGCCTAGCGGTAGCGACTGCGTGCCGCGACGTAGGCTTTCGAGTTGTCGCAGACTGATGATGCTCGAAGCTGCGCCAGTGTCGATTTCCATCTGGGCTACAACATCATTCAGCATGGCAGCATACATGTATGGTTTTACAGTAGCATTCTTTGTTTGCAAAGTGTTCAAATCGAGAATGTCGTCGCGGTCGCACGATACATGCTGTATCGCCGTTGACAGTTCAGGTTCGATCGCAGTGACGTGTTGAACTTGCGACTTCGAACGACAAACACTCGCGAAGTGATTTTCACGCTGACACAGATGACAGCGTTGGCCCCATGCCGGGCACTGGAGTTGACGTTTAACATGTGGCGCCGCCCCACAGCCATTGCAGAGACTATGGTGTGAACTTGCTCGCCAGTTGTCAGCACCGTCGTTCGGCGACTTCCGATTTCGTTGATGGGAAGTCGTCCTCCAGGTAGCAGCAGCTGCGTTTGGTTTCGCCTGCTGGTGTGATCGACTCCGCCAGGTGGAAGCACCTCCCGATTGCGTAGCCGATTTTGTGACTGACAACTTGTTGACAATCGAGCGATCGGTGACATTGCCAGCGCTATTGCCTGTCATCGATGCGTGGTTGTTAGCCATAGCCTGGCCCTGAGCATTCGTAGCTTCTAGCGTACGCCCAAATTTCAACAGTTCAGACAATGTGATGTGTGCGTCACTCAGTCCCTTATCGCGGACTTTGCCGAGTTGACAGCGTTGAATAATTTGTGAGCGAACTTCCCTGTCTAGGTCGTTGAAGTTACAGTTATTAGCGAGTTGCCTTAGTCGTGCGTGGAACTTATCCAGACTCTCGCTGCCTAGTTGCACCGCCTAGCGGAACACGTAAACCTCGTACTCGATATTTCTTTGCGGAGCGAAATAGGCCGTAAGTATGCGTTTAGTGTTCTCCAGAGACGTATCATCCACAATGCCTAGTGATTCTGTCAGTAATGTCCTTCGCGACTGCAGCCAACGCTCCCATCTCGACGCTGCAGAGTCTGCTGGTTCCGCTGCAAACGCTGGCAGACCTTCTTGATCCATCGAAGCCGTGGATGCGTAGTTCGAATTTCTCGTCGCCAATTGAAATGTATCGTGGTACTGAGTATTGTGGTAGACTAGGCTAGAATTGAAAACGCGATGTTGATCGGTTCCATTTTATTTCACAACAAAACCCAACGGGGTTTTCACTTCCGTTAGCACGGGCAAGCTAAACTGCATAACGTTCAATTGCAATATTAGGCTAAACAGCGATACACCACAAGCATCGAGTACGCTTTATAACCTCGGGCCCTGGTGATCCCTCATCTACCTGTCATGTAGCAGCTTTCTGCAGTTTACCACTTCGTTTGTAGCAGACCGGGTCAAAGGTCAATAAAGCAGCCATTTGTAGATCTCCCATTTGCGCAGTTTTTATTTATTGCTAGTGACGATTATTGCATAATAATTACATCAGTGACGCGCTAAAACATTCATTCGTTAGTTTACCACAGAGAACAAGACATGGTGTCAAATCGGGATCGTTGTGAAGTGCGGTAAGACGGTCATTGCAAGGAAAATGGCAAGCGAAATGGGAGGAATGAAACCGCCGGAAATTTCAACCCGATTGGCTCGGAAATGGCAGGCAGTTGGCAAAAGTGGGTAGAACAGGAAAGCCACAGAAAAAGATAAGAAGGATAGTGATATCAAGTGGCCATACTACTGACATTGTTAGGGTCAGATGCCATGGACATTTATCGGTCGTTTGAATGGGCAGTAGACGCTGACAAAAATGAAGAAGGTCAAACATAAATTTAAGGCATATTTCACGCCACGAGTGAACGAGACCTATACATTTCTGGAAAGGAAGCAGGAATAGGGAGAATCGTTTGAAAGTTTCTTAACAGATTTGAAGAATTTGGTTAGTTCGTGTGAGTATCACGTAGACGAAAGATGCAAAATACTGCGTGATAAAATTGTGATGGGTGTAAATTCCAATGTAGTGAGAGAGAAACTACTTGGTCAGGAAGCACTGACATTGAAATCTACTGTAGATCTGTGTCGCAGTAGGGAAATTACTGGTCAACTACTGATGGGTATGAGTGCAAGTAAGTGCATTCCAGTGCATACGGTGGTCACGATCTGTCGGTTAGAGGTAAAGTTACCTATACTGCAGAGTACAAAAACAAGTACTACCCAATAGAGTTTGTTGTAGTGGACGAGAGAGCGCCAACGCTGCTTGGACTGCAAAATAGTGTGGAACTAGGACTGGTGGAGAGGGTGAATCAAGTGGAGACGGAGTCGGATCTGTTGCAGGAGTACACTGATATGTTTCAGGGACTAGGTCGTTTGAAACAAACACACAATATCAAGTTGAAAACAGATTGCCAACCCGTGATATACCCTGCACGTCGAGTTCCGTACCGTCTACAGGAACAGTTCAACCAAACCATAAGTGACATGGTGTAAAGTTGTTGTCCCCTTCGTCTTCCTTCCTTCAGTTGGGCGGTACGCAAATGGCTTAAGAAGACCGGAGCCTTACCTCGGGTATGCTCGCCAAGCCGTGTGCATCATCGTTCTGTGGTGATGCATTGTCCCCTCACGGCTAAGGGTGTATTTGTTTGTCAATGAAATTGAACAAACAAGCGTTCCAGGTTCGTTACAAATATATATGTTTTATTCATCAGTAGAAACTTCAGACACGATGTTCGTACAACGTTTACACATTCATGTGCGCCGACAGTCCAAACCTATTTTACATTTAAAGTGTCCGTAGTTTTTGAAGATCGAAATATAAAGCAATATATAAACCACCGTGGTTTATATTTGCCGAAATTTTGATAAGTCTAAACTGTGGGAAACATTTTCCTAGTTTCCCGTGGAGAGTGTCAACGTGTCTCTTCGTGTGTGTTCATTGCCGCCCTCCCGTAATTCCAAAAATAGTTCCCTCTTTTAAACATACTGGCTTGGCCTCAAGCCAAATCCGGGAGTTGTCTTTAAACCGTAAAGAATCGAAACGCATAGTATGAAATTTGTAGAATTATGGCTCTACGTATGCGTGTTTTTATGTCGTCATACTATGGGGATGAGGGTGCTCACTCACGTGAGGGGGTCTGCATTTAGTTGCATAATTTAATCTTTCCGGTTCGATCTTAAAACCAGGACATGGTCACGAAGTGAATCTAAGGTCAGGCCAATGTCTGCACCAAATTCCAGTCATGACTCTTAACTGTCAACTACATTCTGTTCCGGTAGACACCAAGAACTACGCCTACAGACGCGAAAATAAACAAATCGTTCAAACCTTGTTGCTTTAGAAACGCGCCCACAGTGACGGCGACCATATGCTTGCCTTGTGCAGCATTCTTTTATATAATGCTTTTATATAATGTGAATCTGGATTTTCTGTTCTAGTCTTTCTCTGATAACTAATAATAGTATTAATTAACTAAATTAGCCACTGCAGGTCTGTTACAATGGTGCGTGATGAAATTATCACCAAGGTCACCGAGCCTACTGAATGGGTCAATCCGATCGTAACTGTACGGGAATCATCGGGCTCATTACGAATCTGTCTAGATCCACTCGAACTCAACAAAGCAATCAGAAGGGAGCATTACTCCATCTCAACGCCGGGAGAGATTGTAGCGAGACTACCTGGGTCCAAGTACTTCAGCACTCTTCACGCTACTTCCGGTTTTCTACAAATTCCGTTAGATGAGAACAGCAGTTATCTGATGACATTTGCTACGCCGTCGGGTCGATACCGATTTTTGCGTTTACCATTCGGCATCAAATCGGCACCGGAAGTGTACCATCGAATAATAGTAGAACTGTTCCATGATCTCGAAGGTGTGGAGACATACATAGATGACATTCTGGTACATGCTGCTACCGAACAGGAGCATGACAATCGACTTCGAGCAGTGCTACAAAGATGTCGAGAAGCAAACTTGCGTCTCAACAAGGACAAACGTGTGATCAAGACGTCGGAATTGAAATATTTGGGACATATGATCTCCAGCGAAGGGGTAAAGGCTGACCCAGCTAAAGTCAAGGCTGTGACAGAGATGGCAGTACCTCAGAACAAAGAAGATGTGAGGAGATTCATCGGCATGGTGACATATCTAGCCAAGTATTGCCCAAACTTGTCTAGGGTGGCGGCACCACTGAGAGATCTCACGAAGAAAGATGTCGTTTGGTCATGGGACTCAAACCAGCAGCAAGCCTGGCTGAAAGTCAAAGAGATCATCAGAGCTAACATAGAACCGAAACTGTTAGATCCGACCAAACCTGTGGTGGTGACAGTAGATGCATCGCAACGTGGAATAGGAGCGGCTTTACTACAAGAGGGAGAACCTATCGAGTTCGCATCATGTTCAATGACTGAGACACAGCAGAGGTATGCTCAGATAGAGAAAGAGTTTCTGGCGATCCAGTTCGGACTCAAGAGATTCCATCAGTACATATATGGACAAAGAGTAACGGTAGAGACCGACCATAAACCACTACTTGGCATAGTCAAGAAACCGATATCGCAGATCTCGCCAAGATTACAGCGTATGCGATTGCGCATTGATCCATATGACTATGAACTTGTCTATCACCCGGGCCGTGAGTTAGTGTTAGCCGACACTCAGTTGAGCGGCGTTGTATGACAATGACACTGATGAGAATGACAATGAAGACGTCAATGCTGTATACGTAGAGTCTACAACAGAGTCATGTCGGAAGGAACTGTGTGAACCAACAGCACAGGATGAGACCCTGCAGCTAGTAGCATGGTCCGTTCGCCATGGTTGGCCGGAGCATAAAAGACTGTGCCCGGATCGAATCAAACCGTACTGGAATGTACGTCATGACTTGAGTGAGCACGTGGGCATGCTGTTTCGAGATGAACAGATCGTAAAACCCTACGCTTATCAAAAGCGAGCGATCAGCAGCTTACACACAGGACACTTGGGAATCGTGAAGTGTACCGAACGCGCAAAAACCACGATCTACTGGCCGGGTTACATGCGAGACATCCAGGATCTGATCGAGCGATGTAGTAGATGCCAAGCTAACCGGAACATCAGCGCACATGAACCGCTTATCCCAACGCCAGTAACAGAATATCCGTTCCAGAAAGTAGGAGCAGACTTGTTTGCGTTAGATGGCATGACGTATCTGCTCACAGTCGACTATTACTCTAAATGGTTATCTATCGCTCCACTAGCAGGAACTAAGACCAGTGATGTCATCAGAGAATTGAAGAGAATATTCGCTGATTTTGGAACACCGGAAGTCCTGATCAGTGATAATGGGCCACAATTTGGTAGCCAAGAGTTTCGACGATTTGTGAGAGACTGGTTAGTACAACACACCTAGATCGAATGGACAGGCCGAACGCATGGTGCAGACAGCAAAGAACATGTTGAGAAAGTGTTCACTGGACAACACAGACTACCAGCAAGGACTGTTAGCTTTGCGAGATACGCCTGTGTCAAGCAATTTGCCGTCGCCATCGGAATTACTACAAGGACGCAGACTGAGAGGCAATTTACCAATCGTAACAGTTGCCAAACGGTTTCCCAGAAGTTACAACAGGAAACTAGTCAAAGAAAAGTTTGAAGGTAGAGCTAGCATCGCCAAAGCTTACCATGACAGGAAGGCTGTAACTACAAAACCAGTATTACAGCCTGGTGATCACGTTCGTGCCAGGGTACAAGGAACATGGAGACAAGCCACAGTTGTTAATCTCGGTGACAAACCGCGTTCTTACATCATTCGTACCCACCAAGGTACCGAGATGCGTCGTAACAATCTTGATCTCAGATCGAGTCGAGAGGAGACTGCATCACAACAATTAGTGAATCAACGTCCTGAGATCACCAGTACAGCACATCGTGAGTTGATGGTGACAGATGATCCTACTCGTGATCCAGCGACGGCAATACCGAACTCTGTGGGTGTCGAGTTCCGTACGACAGTTACGAGCAGCTCACCATACATCACAAGATCTGGCCGTGAAAACAAAAAGCCTACCAGATTTATGGACTAAATAGCAACTAGAGGCGTTTATTCGCTATGGGACATACGTTTACTGTTGTGATAGTATTGACTAGAGTCGAGGACACTGGAACCTGTGTGTGTGTTAAGCTAGTTATGTTTTCTTACTGCCAGACTAACAACAATACTAATACTAGTAACCAGTATGACCTTCTGTTGCTTGTTTAAATTTAAAGAAAAGGAGATGTCATGTAGCAACTTTCTGCAGTTTACCACTTCGTTTGTAGCAGACCGGGTCAAAGGTCAATAAAGCAGCCATTTGTAGATCTCCCATTTGCGCAGTTGTTATTTATTACTAGTGACGATTATTGCACAATAATTACATCAGTGACGCGCTAAAACACTCATTCGTTAGTTTACCACAGAGAACAAGACACTACCCACTTAGTGATGTCTTCAAAAAAACATAACATATTTGTTAAGCATGACCTCGCTTTAAAAAACCATGTTGAGATGGGTTTATCAAGTTTTGTTTAAAAAGAAAATCCACCATGTGATATTTAATTAGTCTTTCTAATAATTTGCAAATCACTTATGTTAAACTCAGTGGTCTATAGTTATCTGACTTGTTTCTCGAACCTTTTTCAAATAACAATAATAGCCCCCGGTAGACACACAACGACGTCCTTCCCCTCGCTCAGTGTCTTGTCCGTCTTTCTCATAATGTAGTCGCCCATAAACACCCTCTCTTTCCTCATTGCCCCCTCAATCACTGCCTTAGAATAGCTCCTTCTTCGGTTTGCATCTGTCTGGTTGTTGTCTTTCCCCCTGTCGTCTTCTCTCCTGTCACATTCTCTTCCGATCCATTCTTTCCTGTCGCTTTTTGTCTTGTAACCTTTCCTCCTGTCAGCGTCCCTTTTATCGACTTCTCTTCTATCACATTTGCTCTCACTTCCTTTCGTCTCTTCATCTTTCGTCCCATCTCATTTTCTCCTCTCCTCTCCCTTCCCATCTTCCCTCCCTCCTTCTATACGGACACTTTCACGCTTGTCACATTTTCTGTTGTCGATTTTCCAATTTCTTCCCCTCCAATCACCTTCCCTCCTCTCAATCTCCTTTCCTCAGTTTTCTTGCCACTGCTATTCTCCTTCAGTCTTGCAGTATTCTCACCTCTCTCCCTGTCGTCTCTCTCCATTCGACCTGCCTCCTTGCTAATTCCAATCTCCATTCCCTTCACAATATCTGTCAACCTAACTATCTCCTTCTGCAGACACTCCACCTTCCAACACCCAATGCACTGAAAGGTGAATCCTTCCTCCATGGTTTCTGCCCATGACTTCCCACAGCCGGACAATGCAAAATCTACCCAGCTGTGGCAGTGATCGCACACCAAGTGTAGCTTTGCCTTGACTTGCCGCTTGCAAGGCGCCATATCCCGATTAGAATTTATTAAATAACTTAACTAACTGAGTCTTTATAAAGGCTGTTTCCTGTGTACTACAGCACACTTTAGGTTACAAATTTCAATTACACAGCCGACTCTTTATCCTGTCACGAACGCTAACATTACCGGTAGTGACCTAATTTAAATACAATCAATTACGTTACGTTAGGCTGCTTTATTTATTTACGTTACGCCGCCTGACTATCGCCCTTGCTTAGTTTTAACAACAATGCTACCTAATCAAAATATCTAGCAAGTACTGGCTTACACAGATATTATCTTATGTAAGTAGTTTGATGGTTGTTACTTTATCTCCTATATATTCTACCACATAATCAGGTTTGTTAAATCTTGTTTACAACTTATCGAAGGCAAAATGAGTTACCCTATTATCACTCACTATACTAATTTAAGGTGTTCTAAAATACTTTAACTAACTAACTTTAAGCACAACTGCTACTCAATATATGTTTATTGCAACTTTATGAATGATGTTATTTAAGGCAAGAATAATACTTATCAATCTGTAATTCCACTTGTTTATCAACTTTTCTGCACCACCAATTTCTACGAACTATCTCCGCCAAATATAGCCTCGAACCTTTGTATACGCGTTCGAAATAAAAAGGTGAAATTAAATGGCAACGATTTATAACCAATGAAAACAATGTTAACGTCGCACTTCCCGAACGAAGATTTTCGCTGACAGAAGGGGGCGGGGCTTTCATAGCAAATGTCAGAATATTGGATGCGCGCGCATACCGGGACTATTTTTCATTTGTTGTTGACAAAGACGTCGAAGGATTTTGGTAGCTCGACGAGTTATTAACACACACAAACGGCCTGTACCATTCGGGTTTCACCCAGTCACCAGTGTGCGATCCACGGTCCGATATGTCCGGCCCCGGGTCAGTTGTGGGAGTCGGACAGCGACAGTTGGTCTATCGACGACGAAGACGTTACGCGACTTAATAAATTCGCATGGTGTTTGTGTGGACACTGCGTGCCAAAGTCGACGCACATCGAGTCGCTGTGCTGTAGGGAGATAGCTGCCCTACAGCACCGTATGACAGACCTTACAGATGCCTGCATTACCGACTATGTCAATGACGACTTCAAAACGGTTTGCACCAACGCCACGGGCAACAGGGCGGTGTTGGAACTTGGAAGTCGGTCTGTTGTCATTGTATGATTTGAGTGCAGCTTCGTTGATTCGACCAATAGCTAGCAGCTAAGTACTATGTAGTTCAACAGGTATTGAATAATTATTCTAGCAGTAACTATTTCAGACTTAAATAGAGCAATTATACTTGTTCCCACCTCAAATGTTCAGGTTCATTCTATCTTCGTAAAATACTATGTCTATGATTTTCATCAAACCATTTTTGACAATTTTCTTAATAAACATACTGTTATTCTTGACAGGACGTGTGCATCCTTTTTATACAGTTGTTTAATTCCCTATTTAAAAATGTTCAAGCAACTTGCTTAATTTATATAAAAATGTAGACAAATTCCACACTACCATACAATAGATGTATAATCAGGACATTGTGCAATGTATTATTGATACAAAAATATTTTAAATGGAGTTTTTAATATAATAAAAATATGTGTGTATGTTATCAAGACCACATCATGAAATGTAGCCTTACAATCATAATTATTACAGCCCTTCACAAACAAATTAACCAATTCACTGAATTCATGATGTGGTATTGATCAAACACACAGTTTTGCCAGTATAATAATAATTAGAAGATAACGGTTGTTTATTATCAACTAATGCAAATAAATTTATTTTCAGAACATATCGATTGATTCGATTAACCGCATATCGTCACTTCACGTTGTGGTCAAGGGGAGATTTGGAAAGGCAACAGACGTGTTATACCAGCCTGCGCTGTATCCAGAAGCGAATGGGGTTTATGAAAATGTCAGCTATTGACATTGCACTGTACAGGTGAGTGTACATTGAAAATAAAATCCCTGAACAAGTAAGATTAGATTTACCAAAACGTAGAATGAATTACTCGGTGCCTTCTTATCCCATTTTTTGCAACAACAATGTGATCTGTAGTGTCTTGCATGTCCCCGTTCATAATTTGATTTGTAATACTGAAGCCAACATGAAATATATCAACAGTTTATTCATATGGAGAAACAATTCACAAATAAATAAGACTACATGGCAGACTGTGCCAATGCATTGATGTATTACAATTTGGATCTGCGTCAGTCCTGTGCACATATAGTACATCAATAAGTAACACGTTTATTGATTATATGGGCCATCATCATGATCAAATATTGTGACCAACAAAATTAATACATAATTTTACACATTTGTGGGTTTCAGCACTAGGGGTATCTGTCAAGAAAACAAGTACTTATTATTCAAAATACAGATTCAAAACTTGTAGTACCAGTTTCAAAATCTATCAAGTGCCTCCAAATGGATTTATCTACATTTATGGCACTATATAAGTGTTCTTATTATTATTAAATACTTTTTGAGATGTTAGTTTGTGATAATGTCAAATATAATACTAACAATGAAGTATGAATATATATAAACACAATCTTCTAGCTGAATCCTTTGCAGCTTCATTAGTTTGTAGTACACTTTAATAATACTGGCTAAACGTACAAATTAAACCAAAAAGTATATATTTTGTTGTAAGATGGCACTTTACTTTTACTAAACTTGATGGCAACAGTCCAGTTTTAATGGCAATGGCCCTTATCATTTTTGTGACACACGTCAGTAGTAAAGGAGGTTAAGTACCGCGTATGGTGGATTCGGATTGGTGGAAGTGGAAAGTACCCGGATGTAGGTCAAGGTCAAGTACCCGGATGTAGGTCAAGGTCAAAGGTCACGCGACATGGATGTAGGTCAAGGTCAAATACCAATATTAAGTACCAGGGTGTAGGTCAAGGTCAAAGTCAAGCACCCGAATGTAGGTCAAACGTCAAGGTCAAATACCCGGATGTATGTCAAGATCACGCGGCGTCCCCTGGCGAAAATTTTCGGGACTAAAATAGCGCAACCTAGCGGATATATCATGAACTAAACTATTTCCCGCCAAGAATATAACTGCGCCACCTAGCGGATAGCTCATGAACTAAAACAACACCACCTGGTGTAATTTTTTTGAACTAAAATAGGATGACCCACAGCGCCCCTAGCGGAATTTTTGGAAACAACTATTCAAGTGGTGCCACCTGACGGACAAATTGTAAACTAAATGTTCGAGTACTGTCCAGTTTCGTGCGTCTTAGTTTGACCGTTAGCGCCCCCTGGCGGATTTTTTGTTAACTAAATTGACCCTAGCGGATATGTCATGAACTACAAGTGGTGCCACCTGACGGACAAGTTGTGAAGTAAATGTTCGAGTACTGCAAATATTCGTGTCTCTTGCACGCTTGCGTGCAATAGAGCCCCCTGACGGATAGCTCAGGAACTACAAACATCATCCCCTAGTGGACAAGTGAGCGAACCACATACGAGTACTGCAAATATTCGTGTCTTTTGTTTTTTCTCGTCCATAAACTCCTGGTGGATATATCATCATCAACTGAAAGCACCCCTGTTAGATAAGTTGTGAACTAAATAACTACTCTGCAGTCCGCGCTTGTGTACATTCTACTCAGCAGTCCGTGCTTTTGAATTTTCTACAATCCGTGATCTTTCGGCACGCCCACGTGACCTTTATGTTCTGTTCCATAATCTTTCGGCACGCCCACGTGATCTTTATGGTCTGTGGACTGGTTATAAAAGGCCTGCGTCTGCTTTTGTGGTCATTATAGCTTACATCTTGAAAATGGGTGTGAATTCATCTACTGACAACGTCCGAGATATTGCTACCGACAATGACCGAGATGTTGCGGGTAGCAACAAGCGACGACACCCGGTGGCCGACCTTTGTGTCTATCAACCTGCCAAGCGACTGTCTCCGTCACTGAGCACATCCGACCACCGCAAGGAGACACGACGCCTCATGAGGTTGTCTGTCGAGAAACTTCGCGAAATGCGCAAGACTCGCAAGACCCACAACCCGGAGTCTTACCTCCGACGCTCTGTTCTCGTTAAGAACACACTGTCCAGGATAAAGCACGAACAACAACAACGACATCAACTCGTGTGTTCATCATCATCATTAGCATCATAAGAAAAATTCGACGAAATTCCAAGAAACGGTTCTTTTCAGAGCCAACCACATTCTCACAAAAGAGTATTAGCTATTCTCATAGGTTAGAAATTTCGTGCTCGTTCGGCACGTCCACGTGACTTTTCGGCACATTTACTAACTATATAAGCGCGGTGTTTTACCAATCGGACCGTCATTCGTATCACGACGACAGCAAGCCTAACATCATCATGTTGAAGACACCCTACTACCGACCTCGCAATGTAGCGGACTCGAGCGATGAGGACGAGCCAACGAGCAGAACCATCATGCCGGTGACCAACCACCCTGTCGGGCCATCGGAACCAGACGTAGTGGACGTCCCAACTCTAGAATCAACGGTAAGCGTCGACTCTCCTATCAAGGTCAAAGGTCTCCTTATCGACAAAGTACCGCAGCATACTCCCTTCAACATCAGGTGTAGATACTGCAAGAAGGGTATGACTGGCGACGACAGGGGACATTTGCAATGCGAACGACACGGTTATGTGGCCTCTGACATGTATATCATGGTTCAAACGGTTGCGACTGATGAGGAGGTCCTGCCACCAGCAAGATCATTACCACCATCGCTGAGACCCTTCACCTGCCTGGACTGTGGGGGATCGTTCACACGGAAATGTAATTCCAAGCAACACGTCACCAGCGGATGTTGTGCACGTCGGAAGAGGACGGCCGATGAAACCAAGTTGTATACGTCAGTGGTGAGTCATACTTTGTATTGTTTTACTATGTACTTTCACCATCGTCGCCCCTGCGTATGTTTACCTCTGCTAAAATGGCATCCCTGTATATGTTTACTTCCGTTAAAATGGCGTCCCTCTATATTGTTTACTTCCGTCAAAATGGCGTCATTATCACCGTACTCTAGCAACGGTGTACTATTCCCATGCAGTCTTTAATATTTTTTAATATTATTGAAATATTCTTGCAGAACTACATTGAAGGCCCGCTACCACCAAAGCGTCAACGAATGGTCTCTGTGTCGACAGAGACGATTAACGACAACAGATCATCATCGATACCAACTTCCGTTCCTGACGACGTCACAACTACCCATGCTGTCAATGTTACAACTTCTACCCAGCCTGCCAACGTCACAACTTCTGCTCCTGACTTTACTGGTCCGAACTTTACCATTGATTTCCCTGTAATCGAAATGAAGAAGACGCTGGCACGACACATAGCATGTAACATCTTTGAACTCTCAAGACGACAATGTCGTGGTTGCAAGATAGACCATCCTAGTCAATGTCATCACGATTGTATGTTATCTGATGACATTCAAATTTGCATGCACTTTGACGAGGCTGTGGAGACCATTAATTCAACCGCAGTGGTGAAAGACTGTTTGAGTGTCACTCACTCACTCACTCACTCACTCACTCACCCTTCGTATCTGTTCACTCACTCACTCACTCACTCACTCACTCACTCACCCTTTGTGTCTGTTCACGCAGTCACTCACTCACGCACTCATTACACTATGCTTTGATCAACACGCTGCACAAACATCACACGAGAGTATGGACGAGACAAGAGATATGCTACGAGACTACGGATGACACATCACTCGAGACTACGGATGTCACATCACACGAGAGTACGGACGAGACAAGAGATACGCCACGAGACATTCAAAGAGGTGAACATCATGGTTTCCGACGCCACTCAACGGACACCAATGTAATTATTCAGAGTATAGCCATCTATCGAACATGATAGTTCTCTATTCGTTGACACACATATTCGTTGGGAATAGCGGAAGCGTAGAGGCCGCCATTTCAGGTCGCCATGACATTCAATTAACTTCCGGTACTACGTTACTTCCGGCGTAGCGTCCCTAGTAGAGGCCGCCATGACAGTCAAGTGACTTCCGGTACCACGTCACTTCCGGCGTAGAGACCCCTAGTGGAGTACTACGTCATACACGACCATAGCAAGCGAATTTGAAAACTGCTACGATCGAAAACGACTATGTCAATAACATGTAAGGACAACCACCTGACAGGACTTCATTCAATGAGGTGCCAAACATCACATACCTTCATGTCAAGAGACGATCATTTGTTCGGATTCACGTCCAACGAGGCGACCATAGGACTCGTATGAGGTATCGCTTCTTTTAATGGAAAACATATGTATATGAAGCAGCCGTCTTTTCAACGTAACAATTCCATATTTTCAAATAGTGCGAGCGACCAGATACGATACGACCTTCTCGAGAGTCGAAAAAGGAAAGACCAGAATCGTCAAAAGCACGGTATATACACTAGTTTTCGGCGTGATCTCATTTGCATAATCAATCAGACCGAACGTACATCACGTGACTTCCCTTAACACAAAAACTGTGCACGTTCATGAGACAGGCGACATCTGATGGTCCCAACGGATAGCAGTGTAACTACTCAGAATAACGCCAACTACCGGCCATGATAGATCTCTATTCGTTGACACACTTCCGGGAATACCGGAAGCGTAGAGGCCGTCATGACAGTCAAGTAACTTCCGGTCCGACGTCACTTCCGACGTGTCGTCCCTAGTAGAGGCTGCCATGACAGTCAAGTAACTTCCGGTACGACGTCACTTCCGGTGTACCGTCCCCTAGCGGACAATCGGAGTACTACGTCACATGGTGGCGCCATCTAGCGGTTAAAATATATAATTAGGTTAGCTAGAGAAAAAAAGTTGGGGTTAACCTCGCGAAAAATTATACAACAACCACCTTAGTGTATCTGGCGTATCTCTTGTCTCGTCCGTACTCTCGTGTGATGTGACATCCGTAGTCTCGTGTGATGTGTCATCCGTAGTCTCGTAGCATATCTCTTGTCTCGTCCGTACTCTCGTGTGATGTTTGTGCAGCGTGTTGGTCAAAGCATAGTGTAATGAGTGCGTGAGTGAGTGACTGCGTGAACAGACACAAAGGGTGAGTGAGTGAGTGAGTGAGTGAGTGAGTGAGTGAACAGATACGAAGGGTGAGTGAGTGAGTGAGTGAGTGAGTGAGTGAGTGAGTGAGTGAGTGAGTGAGTGAGTGAGTGAGTGAGTGAGTGAGTGAGTGAGTGAGTGAACAGATACGAAGGGTGAGTGAGTGAGTGAACAGATACGAAGGGTGAGTGAGTGAGTGAGTGAGTGAGTGAGTGAGTGAGTGAGTGAGTGAGTGAGTGAACAGCCACGAAGGGTGAGTGAGTGGCTTTACTTTGCTTTCTTTTTTGAAGCAAATCTCACGCAATAACACGTCTATTTGCTTTGCTTTGCTTCCTTTTGAAGCAAATCTCACGCGACAACACGTCTATTGTGGTGGAATTCCACCTCAATGAGGTGGAATCTCACGCGATAACCCGTCTATTTGCTTTGCTTTGCTTCCTTTTGAAGCAAATCTCACGCGATAACACGTCTATTTGCTTTGCTTTGCTTCCTTTTGAAGCAAATCTCACGCGATAACACGTCTATTTGCTTTGCTTTGCTTCCTTTTGAAGCAAATCTCACTCAATAACACGTCTATTTGCTTTGCTTTGCTTCCTTTTGAAGCAAATCTCACGCGATAACGTCTATTTGCTTTGCTTTGCTTCCTTTTGAAGCAAATCTCACACAATAACACGTCTATTTGCTTTGCTTTGTTTCCTTTTGAAGCAAATCTCACGCGATAACACGTCGAATTGCCAAATTTGTGCAGCGTATTGGTCAAAGCATAGTGTTTCGTTTGTCCAACTATTTGGTCTGAGTTCAATTCGTGCCGTGTGTTGGTCAAAACATAGTGTTTCGTTTGCACCACTAGTTGGTCTAAGTTCAATTCGTGACACGTGTTGGTCAAAGCATAGTGTTTCGTTTGCGTGACTAGTTGATCTGAGTTCAATTTGTGCAGCGTAATCGGTTAAGTTTCTGTTTCGTTTACGCAACTAGTTGGTCTGAGTTCGATTCGTGCCGTGTGTTGGTCAAAGCATAGTGTTTCGTTTGCACCACTAGTTGATCTGAGTACATTAACATCTCTGTACTGAACTATACAGACATAAGTGGTTAACATAACTGTACTGAACTACACAGACATAAGTGGTTACCGTATCTGTACTGAACTACACATAGACAAAGTGGTTAACGTATCTGTACTGAACTACACACACACAGACATAACTTGTTAACGTATCTGTACTGAACTACACAGATACATAAGTGGTTAACATATGTGTACTGAACTACACAGACATACTTGTGAAGTGTAAGACTATTAGTAAGGTTCCCAACATATGCTTTGCATTACACTATGAAAAAGACACAAGATGAGGTTTGCACAGTTTATTACAACACAAACGTATTTACATGTTACGTTCCATAACTGCAAGAACCAGAGACTAGACATTGATACAGAGTCTTGCAAAGTTTAATCGTGTACAAGACAAAAGAAAGTTCTTTACAGGTCACCCTCCATTACTGCCAGAACCATATGTTTCAAAGTGTTTCGCCACTGTTTCGAAACAGATTCTTGCAACCAAGTATTGATATTACACAACTGTTCGACTGTCACATCGGATAGCTTCACACCCGCGTCTAACAAAACACTCAAACAGTCTTTCACCACTGCGGTTGAATTAATGGTCTCCACAGCCTCGTCAAAGTGCATGCAAATTTGAATGTCATCAGATAACTTACAATCGTGATGACATTGACTAGGATGGTCTATCTTGTAACCACGACATTGTCGTCTTGAGAGTTCAAAGATGTTACATGCTATGTGTCGTGCCAGCGTCTTCTTCATTTCGATTACAGGGAAATCAATGGTAAAGTTCGGACCAGTAAAGTCAGGAGCAGAAGTTGTGACGTTGGCAGGCTGGGTAGAAGTTGTAACATTGACAGCATGGGTAGTTGTGACGTCGTCAGGAACGGAAGTTGGTATCGATGATGATCTGTTGTCGTTAATCGTCTCTGTCGACACAGAGACCATTCGTTGACGCTTTGGTGGTAGCGGGCCTTCAATGTAGTTCTGCAAGAATATTTCAATAATATTAAAAAATATTAAAGACTGCATGGGAATAGTACACCGTTGCTAGAGTACGGTGATAATGACGCCATTTTGACGGAAGTAAACAATATAGAGGGACGCCATTTTAACGGAAGTAAACATATACAGGGATGCCATTTTAGCAGAGGTAAACATACGCAGGGGCGACGATGGTGAAAGTACATAGTAAAACAATACAAAGTATTGACGTATACAACTTGGCTTCATCGGCCGTCCTCTTCCGACGTGCACAGCATCCGCTGGTGACGTGTTGCTTGGAATTACATTTCCGTGTGAACGATCCCCCACAGTCCAGGCAGGTGAAGGGTCTCAGCGATGGTGGTAATGATCTTGCTGGTGGCAGGACCTCCTCATCAGTCGCAACCGTTTGAACCATGATATACATGTCAGAGGCCACATAACCGTGTCGTTCGCATTGCAAATGTCCCGTGTCGTCGCCAGTCATACCCTTCTTGCAGTATCTACACCTGATGTTGAAGGGAGTATGCTGCGGTACTTTATCGATAAGGAGACCTTTGACCTTGATAGGAGTGTCGACGCTTACCGTTGATTCTAGAGTTGGGACGTCCACTACGTCTGGTTCCGATGGCCCGACAGGGTGGTTGGTCACCGGCGTGATGGTTCTGCTCGTTGGCTCGTCCTCATCGCTCGAGTCCGCTACATTGCGAGGTCGGTAGTAGGGTGTCTTCAACATGATGATGTTAGGCTTGCTGTCGTCGTGATACGAATGACGGTCCGATTGGTAAAACACCGCGCTTATATAGTTAGTAAATGTGCCGAAAAGTCACGTGGACGTGCCGAACGAGCACGAAATTTCTAACCTATGAGAATAGCTAATACTCTTTTGTGAGAATGTGGTTGGCTCTGAAAAGAACCGTTTCTTGGAATTTCGTCGAATTTTTCTTATGATGCTAATGATGATGATGAACACACGAGTTGATGTTGTTGTTGTTCGTGCTTTATCCTGGACAGTGTGTTCTTAACGAGAACAGAGCGTCGGAGGTAAGACTCCGGGTTGTGGGTCTTGCGAGTCTTGCGCATTTCGCGAAGTTTCTCGACAGACAACCTCATGAGGCGTCGTGTCTCCTTGCGGTGGTCGGATGTGCTCAGTGACGGAGACAGTCGCTTGGCAGGTTGATAGACACAAAGGTCGGCCACCGGGTGTCGTCGCTTGTTGCTACCCGCAACATCTCGGTCATTGTCGGTAGCAATATCTCGGACGTTGTCAGTAGATGAATTCACACCCATTTTCAAGATGTAAGCTATAATGACCACAAAAGCAGACGCAGGCCTTTTATAACCAGTCCACAGACCATAAAGATCACGTGGACGTGATGAAAGATTATGGAACAGAACATAAAGGTCACGTGGGCGTGCCGAAAGATCACGGATTGTAGAAAATTCAAAAGCACGGACTGCTCAGTAGAATGTACACAAGCGCGGACTGCAGAGTAGTTATTTAGTTCACAACTTATCTAACAGGGGTGCTTTCAGTTGATGATGATATATCCACCAGGAGTTTATGGACGAGAAAAAACAAAAGACACGAATATTTGCAGTACTCATATGTGGTTCGCTCCCTTGTCCACTAGGGTATGATGTTTGTAGATCCTGAGCTATCCGTCAGGGGGCTCTATTGCACGCAAGCGTGCAAGAGACACGAATATTTGCAGTACTCGAACATTTACTTCACAACTTGTCCGTCAGGTGGCACCACTTGTAGTTCATGACCTATCCGCTAGGGTCAATTTAGTTCAAAAAAATCCGCCAGGGGGCGCTAATGGTCAAACTAAGACGCACGAAACTGAGCAGTACTCTAACATTTAGTTTACAAATTGTCCATCAGGTGGCACCACTTGAACAGTTGTCTCCAAAAAATTCCGCTAGGGGGCCAGCCTATTTTAGTTCCAAAAAATTACACCAGGTGGCGCTGTTTTAGTTAATGAGCTATACGTTAGGTGGCGCTGTTATGTTTTTGGCGGGAAATATTTTAGTTCATAATATATCCGCTAGGTTGCACTATTTTAGTTCCGGAAATTTTCGCCAGGGGGCGCCGCGTGATCTTTACATACATCCGGGTATTTGACCATGACTTTTGACCTATATTCGGGAACTTGACCTTGACCTACACCCTGGTATTTGATATTGGTATTTGACCTTGACCTACATCCATGTCACGTGACCTTTGACCTTGACCTACATCCGGGTACTTGACCTTGACCTACATCCGGGTACTTTCCACTTCCACCAATCCGAATCCACCATACGCGGTACTTAACCTCCTTTACTACTCACGTCTTAGAAGCCACATTAAACGTGTACAGTGAATCATATGAACAAATACATGTACAGTTCAGTGTGATGTTTGAGAAATGGTGGTCTGTTGAAATAAACTCACTATAAGTAACATGTTTGGACGTCGTTAAACTATTCCAGTAAATTACATATACCCAAAGTTCCCTACCTCGAATAGTGTATAATAAAACACATTGCATACCACAACTAGGATACAAGCTTTCAAGTGGATGTTCCTTCCATTAGGAAGCCCTATACAGTATTGAGAATCCACTTTGCCTCAAACTCTCTATTTCTGCCAGTGATGTTCAAACAATGTTATTTAAGCATAGAAATCTATTGTCATTTGAAATTGGATGGCGTATCAATTTGGTGGCACTAAACCAAATTGATATGGATACAACTAGTTTTCCGTAAAGCGGGTTCTTTGCTTTGCCACAGCCTCCTCTTTTCCTGGTTTTTCGATGCCAGCATGCTCTGCAAGAGTTACCTCCTTACTCGATGTCGCAACTTGGAGCACACTTCGCAGCTTTGGGCCACTCGTGCATCTAGCTGCAATGCCCTCTAGAATTTCTCCTCGGAAGCTATAGTCCTTTGACGCCATCACTTTCTTCATTTCATACCCAGCAGACTTTGAATACTGCAGCTGATACCGTAGCTTTTTGTCTACTGTTTTCATCATTTCCCGCTGATTGGACAAATGATAAATATAAAATAATTATAACAATAGAAATATCTGAAGAATAACTGGTTATAGCTGTAACATGCACGAAGTAAACCAAACATCTTGCTTGTATGCTCTTTCCCTTGAAATCAAACGGCTAATGTAATTTTTAATCGGTTCCGAATTCTGCCATCCTTTTCAACTTCCAGTGAATTCCAATTCCATAATACATTCAAATATTTATTATTGAATCATATATATATATATACATATATATATAATGATGTTTATATATTTATTATATTATATATAGATAAGTTTATATTTCAATAAGCAATTCCTAAGCATACCATTCCAATTCCATTTATATATAATTAAACAATTCAAGTAACAGTAAACAAATGTCCTCAATTATAATTATTTTATCTGTTGTTTGCATGCATACTTTTGTGTAGTGAGATTGTATTTTTGAAACTGTATTCCTAACATTGTTTTGTTATTGAGTACAGGCAGGGATTTTTAGTCATTTCAGATTATTTCCTAATGCAATGCTGGATTTCTAAAGTGTGCAGCTTTGTCAAGCAACTGATACATTATTTTGTAACATCAAATGTTAACACTATTAATATCACAAACCTTACCTGTGTATTTGTGTTGTGGTCAATGGTGGCAAAGTGGAGTCGGGCTATGATGCCTAGACGGCTGAGCTTCTTCCACTTGGGTGCATACTTGAGGAAGAGGGTGTGTAAGCTCTCCAGTTCACCAGTGTGAACACACTTCGTAACGCTCTCTATATCAAACAGTAGGCGACAATCTAGTATAACCTTCTGGACAGTGAAGGCTTCTGTACCTTCAGTGAGCCACGGTGTTGTTTTCACTTCTTGTTGTTTATACATTGCATGACTGCACTTCCGGTACAACTCTGCGCCTGCTGTCCATGAATGGGAATTCCTGATGTGACGGAGGAGCGAGATCCACATCTCCTTCATCAAGCTGATGCGCAATACCACAGGTGGTTGGCAATTCCGCCTGTCGAAGGGACAACCTCAACTTTCTTGGCAGACAACAACCTTTTTTTCTTGGGATTTCTGTCAGTGGCAAGTGTGATGATCTTCACCCCATGGTCAGTCAGGTTGTCTAAGCAGCGTTTCAGGCCCTCCACTTCCATCCAGTAACTGTTCTTGACCTCTGTGGCTTGAGCAGTTTCTTGAGCAATGATCAGTTGGCTGTCAGTGTCCATGGTGAAGTAAATGCCAACTATAGCGTTGTGTCCTGGATTGTCATATCTTGCATCGCCTGATGCGACCACGCCCTGTCCAGCCTGAGCTGACACGGTGGCCTCTGAATGGCATGTCCTCTATCTCTGGCAGTATGTATGCCGCTGTATGTTGTAGCACTGGCGGGGTGACAAGGCGCATAGGTTCAGTAGGTTGATCAAATTGTACACAGTGAATGAATGTCCAGTCAGGAAGAGGATGCTTGGTGTCAACAAGTTACTCTTATAAATGTTACCAATCTTGGGTTGCGAGTGCCACAAGAACGAGTGGCCATCAACACATTCTGTGGTCACAACCACTGCAAACCCAGTCACTGTGATGCTGGGCTTTGATACAAGTGGTTTATTGCAGTTTGGTGTTTTAGCAGGTGCAGAAAAGTGAAATTGTTTTTTCCACAACTGACAAACTTTCTCTCTTTCCCATTAGTGTAAGAACCGCTTCAGTCATCATCAGTGATATCGCTGTCACCTGCTATAACATATTCTGCATCACTCGCTTCAATGTTTCTCTTCTTACTGTTGCAGACAGAATCGTCTGAAGATGGCGATAGTGAGACTGGGACATCCGAAGGGTCGTCTAGAGTGACAGAACTGCCGTGGTCGGTCGGAGAAGGCGTGCTGGACTGCGATGGCAACTTTGCATACCCATGGTCATGGTGAATGTTCAATGGAACAACAATATTGTCTTTATTAACTACTGCATCGACAAAGTGTCGCACTGGCGACACGACCACTGGCTTCCATGTTTCGACACTACAAGTCGATCGCGTGGCAGCACTACAAGTGACATTTGTACTACCACGAGGGACAATGTCGTCTCGCATGCTAAATCCTTTGCTGGATCCTTCAAAGCTTGTGCTCGGTATTAGGCGCTATGGTTGTTTGGATACTTCCGTCATATGTTATGAACAAAATGACACAATCTTGCAAATATTCATTAAAATTGGAGCACAAGTGCGATTTATAAGTGACTTTTTCAACGTTTTCTTTTTAATGGATATATGTGTTATCTTTAATGTTCATGATTAAAATGCATGTGCACTTAAATGTGTTTAACATTTGAGCTTTGTAAATAAAAAATATATATTTATTAATCTTTGTGGCTTTTTCCTATGACGTTAATTCCTTTTTTAGTCCTTTAGCCGAAGGTCCAAGGGACTATTGCCATCACTCTGCGTCCGCCGTTAGCTGCCGTATCTCAGAAACCGTTCAGCAATTTTTTCTCTAATTTTGCATAGACATATCTTGGGGTACTGCCACTATGCACGAGAAATCTGTATTTGATTGAATAATTTTAAGGGCTCCCTAAGGCCTCCAAGGACCCCAAAACTGGTAAAAATGTAACATTTGGCCTATTTTTTTAAAAACTGTTCAGCAACTTTTTTTTCTAATTTTGCATAGATGTATCTTGGGTGCTGCCACTATATACAAGAAATCTGTATTTGATTGAATCATTCTAAGGGGCCCCCAAAGTGCAAAAGGTTTACATTATCTAGTGATGTGGTTTTGAGAAGGACCCTTGAGACCACCCCCAACAGTAGGTGTTGTGTAATGTGCCACAAAGTCAAAAGCTGTGACTAATCTCTACAGCCTAGGCCATTGAGACCTTGACTAATCTTTAATTGGTCACAGCACCCAGGCAGAGTAGACATACTTGACCCCTGTTAGACTGAACAGTTGCCTAACACTTTTAAACTGTATCTTCAAAACTATTGATTTTCTATAATTGCAAGTTGTGTTTATTTTGATGTTCATTTAATTATTATAAAATGGTGTGACTGTGGTGTCTATTGGTTAAAGATGTATTGTCTGTAGAAACCTGTAGGTGACAAACATAGAAAATTAATATTCTGGACAACTATAGAGTGAAATATCCTACACTTTATTTATATCAAATGCATTCTACTGTTCTGTTTACGCTTGCCATGCCTTGTGTAGACATGGTACTGTGTAAATCAATTTTATCAATATAGACTAATAATTACAGATTCACAATATAGTTGACACCTGAAACAACCAAATGTCAACCATTAGAAGAGTTGACATAGTTCCGCTATACACTATATATGTAAATTTAACCAGCTGCCATGTCAAATCCGTTATAATTGTGACTAACAGTGTTAAAAATTATTCAGGTAAATAGCAAATAACAAAGGACACAAGTTTTATCCTTGCCATACCTCTACACATGAGAAGAAGGCTGATACAGCCTGGCCCTCATTTATACATGATTTAGCATTTTTGTACATGTTGTATACAACTTTCAACACAATATCATTAATACCGCATGAAATTGTCTTAGACCACAGGGAGGACTGGTCTACTAAATCAATTGCTTTCTTATAATCGATGAAGACACAATAAAGCCTTTTGAGTCGAGACAAATACAATTCAACCAATACCCCTATCTGAACGCTGCCTGTTCTTCACTTATTACATTCGCTTTGTTTAGGTATGTGGTCAGTCTGGTGTTCTGAACAATCACTAAGGATTAATGAACACTTGTGCAGAATGTCACCCACTTGGCAGGTTTAATTGATCTATTCAGCAATGAGGACACTGCTTAGGCCTCACTCTGTACACTGTCACTCACAGTGTTGTGTATTGTCTTAGTTGGTGCATTGAGCTAATCTACTTGACCATGTATCAGTGGTGACTCTGGTTGTGTATTACACCCAGCTGTGGAGCTAAGATTCTCTGCCTGCTATTGTTTGATGGAAGCTGTGACTAATCTGTAATTGGTCACTGGCAGTAGCTTGTGTCAACAGACAGCATTAAGCCACTAGACCCCTGTTAAACTGGACAGTTGCCTGTAGGTTTTAAACTGTGTCAAACAGTGAGTCTACCTTTTGCTCTCAGATAATCTGTCCTCTTAGTTTTACACATGAAGACATAATCTGGCATAACTTGATAAGTCTTTGTAGCAGCACATTTGTACTTCCAGTGTATCATTACAACATAACATACATATTACATACTGTGTGCCACATTTGAATGTTGTGCATGTAATATTTCCATGCAATCCATTTGCATATATAATGTAAAACTTCAACAGCCGTTTTCTTCATTTTCACTTTTTGATCCCTATCATGTTCAATGCTCCATAACTTTGCCAATTTTTGTAGCAGTCATATTTTTTGAATCCGTGTAAAGCACCCTACCAAACCTTTACAAGGATGTAAGAAAAGAATGTTACAATTTTTCCGAATTATCACTCATTTGGTCAGCCGGGGTCACATATAGACGTATTAGTCCAAAGGACTTTAGGGCCACTTGGCCCATTTTTTCTTGTTAGGATTACATTCAAAAGTCAATAAATGATATACAATGTCCTTGTTATTAAAAGCATACATTGGTGTTTGCAGTCATGCAATCTATATTAGGAAAACACTTGGTATGATAGCATGCTTGCTAAATTGTCGCCTCAAAACTGGAGCATCAATTCGGGATCCATTGTACAAGCCAATATTTGAGACACATAAATTAGTATTAGGCCTACTTTAGTTGACTGAAGTGAACCTACTTACTATGCCAATAACAAATTATATTATATATGACTATAGTTTTTGTTGTATGCTATTGACTGTATCGTAAAACAAGTATTTTTCAGGATTTAAATAATTGTAATGTCATTTATTTAAATGCGGTTACATTTTATAGTATTTGAGCAGTCCAACTTCAATAATATTTGTATTTAACTATTTATTTAAATTAATACATTCCAATGGCAATGCCTACAATACATGATTGACAGGGCTTGGTCCGGATTGTTACTAATGTTGACTAATACATGACGACATTATTTCGCAAAACGTTATACTGGCTACGGTAGCTGGCATTAATTTTTGTAATCATTTTGAAGGTTATTCCCCCCACCAGCAACTATGTCGATAACATAGACTCGTAGTCTAGACGTTGCGGTATTCAGACGTAGCAACACGCCGGCACGATTTGCTGTAAACTAAATCGGCGGATTACAAGCAATTATATCATACTATTCACTGGTATTTGTACTTTATTACATTAACATTTCATATTACATTTAAATTTCGCATACGTCATATTTGTATATATGCAGACTTTGAAATAGAAC
Source organism: Paraescarpia echinospica (assembly GCA_020002185.1). NCBI lineage: Eukaryota > Metazoa > Annelida > Polychaeta > Sabellida > Siboglinidae > Paraescarpia > Paraescarpia echinospica. Next base: position 61,072,394 of record CM034541.1, on the reverse strand, counting down.
TGTGGGACTATATTGTAGTCGTAATGATACCTGACGGAACTCGTGAGAGCCGAGTCACCTTGGCAACAACAAGCGCTGGTTTCGGCTTATCATTTCCTACGCGCCGCTTTACGCTCCAAATAAGGCAACAAATCGAGTTTCCAGGTCTATTTCGCTGACATTTACTTCATCGGTGCATAGTTATATGTAAACAAATCGACCAAAGATGGACCTGTGGCTGTAACCAAGAATTATGTTTTGACGTTCAGTGTCTTTTTATGGTCGTCACTTTTGTATTTAGGCTTGCAATACGCGTTCGAAAGTGACCACCGCAGACCTATGCCAATCTTGGCGCCGGCGAACACGCCAAATTCATCATCTATAACTTGTTTTTTTTCTATAGGAATCCTTGTGTGGAAGTATGTGAAAAGTTGCTTACTAACATTTATAGTATATCCAGTAGCCACGCAGTGCATTAAATTGTTCTATTTTTATGTGTTTCGTCGGTTTTTCTGAGAGCTATGCTGCGTCGCCTATCGAATTGCTGTATGCAGCTTTGGGAGACATCTCGCCAATCAAACCGGATGTACAACCACACGCCCCTGGAGCATGATGGCGGCGCCCTGTGCCGATAATAGCTACGTTTGAAAAATTATTTAAAATATACCGTGGCGCTGTACTTGTCAAATCATGGTGACATGTACTGTAAATGGTATGTTCTTATGTTCGGGCTGTGGTTGTTCAAGCACTTCATTCCCCCTTTAAGTACTGTAAATGTGGACTCCCCACAAGTAAATTCTCCACTTTAAATGGTTATTTGTTTGAGCCAGCCTCAGTTGATGAAGTGAGGAAAATAATAATGTCCTCCCAAATAAGTCATGCGATCTCGATCCATTACCAACCATACAACTAAAAGCATGTCTTGACTCTTTACTTGGTACAATAACGAATATCATAAATTTATCACTAAGTTCGGGTAAATTCCAGATTATTTTAAACACGCACATGTAAATTCTGTTCTCAAGAAGACTTCTCTGCCAAAAGATGATTTCAAAAATTATAGGCCAATTTCTAATTTTAGCTTTATTTCTAAGATACTTGAGAAAGTCGTAGCAAGCCGTCTAAGGCGTCATATTAGCTCAACTTGTTTATCTAATGTGCTCCAATCAGCATACAAACAATTTCATTCTACAGAGACTGCTCTCCTAAAAGTACACAATGATGTTATATTAAACATTGATAAAGGCAAAGTAACTGCACTTACCTTGCTTGATCTGTCTGCCGCCTTTGATACTATTGATCACAACACTCTTGTCAAACGTTTATCAATGTTGTATGGAGCATCTGGCACAGCTCTGACCTGGTTTTCTTCATATCTAACCAATAGACATCAATGTATAAAGATAGATAATTACTTTTCAACCTCACTCCCCACTTCATGTGGCATTCCCCAGGGTTCCGTTCTTGGGCTTTTGCTTTTCACTCTACACTACGCCACTCAGCTATGTAATCCAAAGTCATAACTTGGATCATCACCTTTATGCAGACGACACACAGATCTACATTTCCTTGGCCACGCCCGATACAAGTCACTCTCTAAACCGACTCAAGATTGTCTCCAAGATGTTTTTTCATGGATGACCGATAGTAAATTAAAGTTAAATGCAGACAAAACTGAATTCCTCATCATTGGTACTCCAATGCAGCGAGGTAAACTTAATGACTTTTCTCCAACATGCATCCTGAGTCAAAATATCACACCAGCAGCATCAGTATGGAATCTAGAAGTGACCTTTGATTGCGACTTCAATTTCAGACAACACATATCCCAAACGTGCCGTTGCTGTTTTTATCATATCCGTGATCTTCGCCGCATTCGCCGACATATGTCGCTTTCTGTCGCTAAGACTATCGCAACAGCTCTTGTTAGCAGCAGATTAGATTATTGCAATTCCCTCCTTTCTAATATTGCTATCAAGGATATTGCAAAACTACAACGCGTTCAAAATTGTTTAGCAAGGGTAGTCACACAATCTCCTCGATTCTCCCGCTCAGTGCCACTTCTAAAATCACTTCATTGGCTCCCTGTGCGATATCGCATTATGTTTAAGATCTGCACAATCACCTACCAAGCCCTTTCATCCAAACAACCTAGTTACTTACATTCAATGCTCACACCGGCTAGACAAGCCAGACAACTTCGGTCGTCTAGTTCGAAATTGCTATCTGTTCCTAGAGTTAAGACAAAGGCTGGAACTCGAGCTTTTTTAGTTGCCGCGCCAACTATATGGAATTCGCTTCCCGTTAATGTTAAATTAGCAGAAAATATTGTTACATTTCGTCGTCACCTCAAAACCTATCTTTTCAGTATCGCCTATCCTCCCTAGCTTCTTAGCACATCCATCCATTTGTTGACGACTTTCGCCTAGCACACGAGTACGAGAATGCTTAATCCTTTGGTTTTGGTGCGCCACTGAGCTCGGATTGTCTGAGGATATTGGCGCTTAAGAAGTTATTTATTATTATTAAATCTTGTTTACAACTTATCGAAGGCTAAGTTACCCTATTATCACTCGCTATACTAAGGTGTTCTAATATACTTTAACTAACTAACTTTAAGCACAATTGCTACTCAGTATATGTTTACTGCAACTTTATGAATGATATTAAGGCAAAAATAATACTTACCAATCAGTAATTCCACTTGTTTATCAACTTTTCTGCACCACCAATTTCTACGATCTATCTCCACCAAATATAGCCTCGAATTAAGTGCATGCATTTGCACTTCCCAAAAATTAATAACATTTCTAAATTTTTCGGACCATTTGACCAATTTGATTAGATTATCCTGTAAAATCTGTTTAGCCACATCTCTTTTAATTTCTCTGAAAAGTTTTATGTCGTCTGCGAATGTCAGTACTTTGTTTGATACTGATGCCTGTGGCACTCCACACAAACTGGTTTCCAATTTGAAATACGTCCTACTATAATACTCTCCATCTTCTATCTGTCAACCATTTTCTACCCCATCCATCCACTATACAAGAGCTTTTAATTAAAGTAAGCAATTTTGATGTGGCAAGTAGTAGTAGTAAAGGAGGTGGTCTAGCGCGCATGGAATCCGTTTTTCCGTTGGAGCAAGAGCAAGAGCAAAAGTATCCGATGTAGGTCAAGGTCAAAGGTCAAGTACCCGGATGTAGGTCAAGGTCAAAGGTCAAGGTCAACTACACAGATGTGGGTCAATGTCAAGTAACCGGATGTAGGTCAAAGATCAAAGGTCAAATACCCGGATGTTGGTCAAGGTCAAGTACCCGGATGTAGGTCATGGTCAAAGGTCACATGGCGCCACCTATCGGATAGGTCATGAACTAAAACAGCGCCCCGTGCGGAATTTTCCTGAACTAAAATAATTTGACCGGTAGCGCCCCTAGCGTAATTTTTACAACCACCAAAGAGATTGTAAAAATATCTAATTAGGTTAGATAGAGACAAAAAGTTGGGGTTAACCTCGCGAAAATGTTTACAACCACCAAAGTGGTTGTATAAATTTTCGCGAGGTTAACCCCAACTTTTTTTCTCTATCTAACCTAATTAGATATTTTTACCCGCTAGATGGCGCCAGCATGTAGTGTAGTACGTCAATTATCCACTAGAGGGCGCTGCACCGGAAGTGATGACGTGCCGGAAGTCACTTGACTGTCATGGCGGCCTCTACTAGGGACGCTACGTCGGATGTGACGTCTCACCGGAAGTTACTTGACTGTCATGGTGGCCTGTACGCTTCTAGTATTCCGGAAGTGTGTCGACGAATAGAGATATGTCATATTCGATAGATGGTGTTATTCTGAGTACTTACGTTGCTATCCGTTGAGGCCCTCGGCTGTCACCTGTCTCATGAACGTGCACAGTTTTTGTGTTAAGGGAAGTCACGTGATGTACGTTCGATCTGATTGAATATGCAAATGAGATGAAGCCGAAAACTAATGTATATATGTAAGTCGTACCAACACTAAACATTTCTAAGTCCTACCGACACTAAAAATGTCTAAGTCCTACCAACACTAAAAATATCTAAGTTGTACCATCACTTGTCACTCGTTGGTCTAAGTGTGATCAACATTAAAAATGTCTAAGTCCTACCAAAACTAAACATTTCTAAGTCCTATCAACACTAAACATTTCTAAGTCGTACCACCACTTGTCACTCGTTGGTCTAAATTTGATCAACATTAAACATTTCTAAGTCCTACCAACTCTAAAAATTTCTAAGTCCCACCAACACTAAACATTTCTAAGTCCTACCAACACTAAAAATTTCTAAGTCCGACCAACACTAAACATTTCTAAGTCCCACCAACACTAAAAATTTCTAAGTCCGACCAACACTAAACATTTCTAAGTCCCACCAACACTAAAAATGTCTAAGTCCTACCAACACTAAAAATTTATAAGTCCTACCAACACTAAAAATTTATAAGTCCGACCAACACTAAACATTTCTAAGTCCCACCAACACAAAAAATATCTAAGTTGTACCATCACTTGTCACTCGTTGGTCTAAGTGTGATCAACATTAAAAATTTCTAAGTCCTACCAACACTAAAAATTTATAAGTCCTACCAACACTAAAAATGTATAAGTCCTACCAACACTAAAAATATCTAAGTCCCACCAACACTAAAAATGTCTAAGTCCTACCAACACTAAAAATGTCTAAGTCCTACCAACACTACAAATTTCTAAGTCCTATCAACACTAAACATTTCTAAGTCCTACCAACACTAAAAATGTCTAAGTCCTACCAACACTAAAAATGTATAAGTCCCACTAACACTAAAAATGTCTAAGTCCCATCAACACTAAAAATGTCTAAGTCCTACCAACACTAAAAATTTCTAAGTCCTACCAACACTAAAAATGTCTAAGTCCTACCAACACTACACATTTCTAAGTCCTACCAACACTAAAAATGTCTAAGTCCGACCAACACTAAAAATGTATAAGTCCCACCAACACTAAAAATGTCTAAGTCCGACCAACACTAAGGATCTCACGCGATAACATGTCTATTTGCTTTGCTTTGCTTCCTTTTGAAGCAAATCTCACGCGATAACACGTCTATTTTCCTGAAAAAGGAAGGAATTGACGCGATAACACGTCTATTTTCCTGAAAAAGGAAGGAATTGACGCGATAACACGTCTATTTTCCTGAAAAAGGAAGGAATTGACGCGATAACACGTCTATTTTCCTGAAAAAGGAAGGAATTGATGCAATAACACGTCTATTTTCCTGAAAAAGGAAGGAATTGATGCAATAACACGTCTATTTTCCTGAAAAAGGAAGGAATTGACGCGATAACACGTCTATTTTCCTGAAAAAGGAAGGAATTGATGCAATAACACGTCTATTTTCCTGAAAAAGGAAGGAATTGACACGATAACACGTCTATTTTCCTGAAAAAGGAAGGAATTGATGCAATAACACGTCTATTTTCCTGAAAAAGGAAGGAATTGACGCGATAACACGTCTATTTTCCTAAAAAAGGAAGGAATTGATGCAATAACACGTCTATTTTCCTGAAAAAGGAAGGAATTGACGCGATAACATGTCTATTTTCCTGAAAAAAAGAAGGATTTGACGCGATAACACGTTAAGATTAGTGTTTCGTTTGTACAACTAGTTGATCTAAGTTCAATTCGTGACACGTGTTGGTCAAAGCATAGTGTTTCGTTTGTCCAACTAGTTGATCTAAGTCCAATTCGTGACACGTGTTGGTCAAAGCATAGTGTTTCGTTTGCGCCACTAGTTGGTCTGAGTTCAATTTGTGCAGCGTAATCGGTTAAGTTTCTGTTTCGTTTACGCAACTAGTTGGTCTGAGTTCAATTCGTGCAGCGTAATCGGTTAAGTTTCTGTTTCGTTTACGCAACTAGTTGGTCTGAGTTCGATTCGTGCCGTGTGTTGGTCAAAGCTTAGTGTTTCGTTTGCACCACTAGTTGGTCTGAGTACATTAACATCTCTGTACTGAACTACACAGACATAAGTGGTTAACATAACTGTACTGAACTACACAGACATAAGTGGTTACCGTATCTGTACTGAACTACACATAGACATAAGTGGTTAACATAACTGTACTGCACTACACAGACATAAGTGGTTAACGTATCTGTACTGAACTACACAGACATAAGTGGTTAACGTATCTGTACTGAACTACACAGATACATAAGTGGTTAACATATCTGTACTGACATCCAGTGACTGCGGTCGGGTGCCAGATGCCACGAACGGTCGGCAACACGGTTCGTCTACGTCGCTGTCGCTGAAGGCCGCAGGCGTGTGGTAGTTCGGTGTTTTCAACATGATGTTAGCCATGGCGTCGTCGTGATACGAATGACGGGCCGATTGGTAAAACACCGCGATTATATAGTTAGAGAATGTGCCGAAAAGTCACGTGGGCGTGCCGAAAGATCACGGATTGTAGAAAATTCAAAAGCACGGACTGCTGAGTAGAATGTACACAAGTGCGGACTGCAGAGTAGTTATTTAGTTCACAACTTATCTAACAGGGGTGCTTTCAGTTGATGATGATATATCCATCAGGAGTAAGCACTCGACAAAAACAAGAAACACGAATATTTGCAGTACTCATATGTAGTTCGCTCACTTGTCCACTAGGGGATGATGTTTGTAGTTCGTGATATATCCGTCAGGGGGCTCCATTGCACGCAAGCGTGCAAGAGACACGAATATTTGCAGTACTCGAACATTTACTTCACAACTTGTCCGTTAGGTGGTACCACTTGTAGTACATGACCTACCCGCCAGGGAAAATTTAGTCTTAAAAAATTCCGCAAGGTGGCGCTTCTGGCCAAACTATTTTAGTTCCGAAAAATTACGCTAGGGGCGCTGTTTTTAGTTCATGACCTACATCCGGGTACTTGACCGTGACCAAAATCCGGGTGCTTGACCTTGACCTTTGACCTACATTCAGACACTTGACCTTGACTTACATCCGGACATTTGACCTCGACCTTTGACCTTGACTTCCATCCGGGTACTTTACCTTGACCTTTGACCTTGACCTACATCCGGGTATTTTTGCTCTTGCTCCAACGGAAAAACGGATTCCATGCGCGCTAGACCACCTCCTTTACTACTGTGGCACTTTATCAAATGCTTTCTGAATATCTAAGTAGCTTACATCCACTCATGACCCATCGTCTAACCATTTTGTAATTTCTTCCAAAAGACATAAGAGATTGGTTAGACACAACCTAGCTTTTAAGAATCCATGTTGAGATACATTTATTAATTTGTGTTCTCTCCTTTAGTGACAAGTTAAATAGTATAAAGTAGTGTGCTGTACAATTTCTTTAAGCAGTTTCGGTGATATTCCATCAACCCCGGGTGATTTATTGTCTTTAATCATCTTAGTTATGTTTGATATAATTTCAGGATTTATAGACAACTGCCCTTACTTATTTTTTATCCTCATCAAATGTATCAACTGGAAGTGGAAATGATCATATATCGTTTGTAGTAAATACAGAAATATTCATCCAGAACCTCTGTCAATTGAAACCCATCTGATATTGTGTTTCCAGTGTTGTTTTCGAGTGGTCCCACCTTATCTCGAACTTTCTGTTTACTCCTTACATAAGCATAAACACTCATGCTGTCTTATTTTACTCAAACATTCGTTTGTATATTATAATTTCAGCTGTAGTTAAGTTGAGGGCCTTGTTGTGTTCTGTTACTTTAACAGTGTACCTTTAATGTGCCTCGTTCTGGGGTGAAAGTGTAAAGAAAATCAATGGTTTGGTGTCGGGATTGAACCGGCGTCATCCGATTGCAAAATGAATGCTTCGGAACCAACGTGTTTACTAACTAAGCTAGCAGGACCGACAGAAATTCGCTGACTGATTTAAGTTGCTATGATAAATTGTACAACTCCTCCTTCATACATCGATATTCTAGTGATATGATGAGATATCATATCACTTACTTTCTGTAGCTGGATACGAAATATGTTTGTTATGTATGTATATTGGTGTACATTATCTCCCGTTGGTTGCATTCGATATAATTACTCTGAAAACGAGCCTAATCCTAAGCTAAGGCTAAGGCCAAGCTCAGCGATACCTAGTCGACTTGTAGGCCCATTCGCATTCATTGTTTGGAATAAAATTGGATTCATGTGGAACCGTAAGATAACTGCTTGTTCCTCTATGGTGACTAGTGTTTGTATTACATCAGAATATCGCACAATAACTCATTCTGACGCTCGTTTCGACCTAAAAACTATCCTTGTAAACATGCTCTGAATGCATGGAAAGGGTCGGCCTGCTGCGAGTGTGGGTCATACGTGACGTTACGATACCACGTGATCGCCTAGATCATGACATTTTTATTTTCCGCGGGAATCGCTACACAGACGGGTTTAAAATCGAATTTATGCTACAAATGTATTTTTCTGTATTGTTTTAATGTTCTCGAGTGTTTAACAAGATTTAACAAGATTGCCATCCAGAGAATTAACTCTAGATGGCAGGTGGACAAGGAAGCCCTTTGGCTTATCGAGAGTCCTACCCTTTTATCTACATATATTCAGCCTTTCTGAGGTATGTGTCGATTTTATTTTTAAACATAGTCACACTACTAGCACCCACACAATCATCAGACAATCTGTTCCATTCATTCACATTCCTTTGTAAAAATGAGACCTTTCTTACGTCTAATCTACACTGCTCCTTTACTAATGTAACTTCATGTCCTCTAGTCTTTCTATCTTTCTTAACTAAAAAAACATATTTCTATCAATATTTTCATAACCATTCAATATTTTAAACACTTCTATCTGATCTCCTCTCAATCTCCTGGTCTCTAGTGTTGTTAAACCACATTCTTTTAGGCGTTTTTCATAACTAAGATCCCTCAGTTTTGGTTTCATTTTAGTCGCTCTTCTCTGTACTCTTTCTAGCATATCAGAATCAGAATCAGTTTATTTTACCTATAAATACGATATATACACAATGAATAACATGAGTACTAGATAATGTCGGGAGACTCCCATTAAGATATACAATATCGCTAGCACAGGAGCCACCCCATAAATATAATCAACATCAAAATTTACATGTTACAAATCAGAATAGCATATGCCTTGTTTTACAGTTGATAATTACTCAGTGTATCAATATACATACATAATACAAGGACTGATTAAATGTACTCTTCTACAAATAATTGACATACATATGGATACTTAGGTATACATTTCAATACGTATTACGAATTACAAATAAAGCAATTATGAAAACGACAAGATTCATAATTTAAAATAAAAAAGTTTGTTGTGTATGTTGAAAAACCATACAGACTTTGGGTGTAAATTTTATTTTAATGATAATATTTGGTGTATTGTTAACTGTCTCAACTATGTTGTGTCTAATGAATTTTTTGGCAAATTCATGTTTGAATCTGGACATATACAGATTATTTCTTTCACGTGTGCAGTGCTGATGAATATTATAGATGTGTCTGTTTGGAAAAACATTGAAGTAGTAGGGTAAAAGATTATTAATTAATTTATAGTAAAATTTTAATTGTTGGATTTTATAAATGTCATCCAACTTTAGCAACCGAAGTCTTTTTAAAATAGGACTTGTGTGAGCATTATATTTACTTAAGGATATTATTCGTATTGCTTTTTTCTGTAATTTGAAAATTCGATGTGCCTGATGACCCCATAAAAGTAAGCCATAATTAATATGAGGGAGAATAAGAGCATTGTACATAATATATAATGTATTAGGTGGTAAAAAATGTTTAAGTTTATTTAGTATGCCTATTGTTTTAGAGATTTTATTTGCTATTTTGTTTGTATGACTCTGCCAGTTTAAATGGTTATTTATTGTGATGCCTAAAAATTGAAATCATTTACACATTCAATGTATGCCCCATCTATTTGTAACACAGGGTATTCTATTTTCTTGTGCGGCATATAAAAAATCATGAATTTAGTCTTTTTGGCATTTAGTGACAGTTTATTAGCTTTTAACCAATTACTAATCTTTGTTAGTTCTTTGTTAATATTTTCACTTCGCATTTGGCCTTCTGAATCATTAAACGTTTTTAGTGTACTAGTAAGAGTGGTGTCGTCAGCATATGTTATGAATTTAAAAAGGTCACTAGAATGTGCTATATCATTTATATATATAATAAATAAGAGCGGCCCTAAAATTGAACCTTGGGGGACACCAGTGTTGATGACTATTTCCTTAGACTTAACATTTTCAATTTCTACATACTGCTTACGATTTTGAAAATAACTCTTACAAAGGTCCAGAGCCTTGTCATTTAATCCATAGTAATTTAACTTCTGTACCAATATATTGTGATCAATTGTGTCAAATGCTTTTGATAAATCAAGGTATATATTTATTGGAGTAACCGATTTATCAAGTTCTTGTATAATTCTGTCTATAATTTCGAGTGTAGCAAGCTCGGTAGAATGTTTCTTTCTAAACCGACATTGGCTATTGTAGTATAACGCTTTAGAATGGAAGTAATCGTGGATTTGATCAAACACAACCCTTTCAAACAATTTTGAAATCACTGGCAGGATAGAAATAGGACGATAATTGTTAAAATCAGAAACATCACCTTTTTTGAAAAGGGGTATGACTTTTGCAAATTTTAATTTGTCTGGAAAAATACCAGTTATTATTGATTGGTTAATAATTAGTGACTGCTTTGCTGATATAATTTTTTATCAATTTTAGTAATTGTGTTGAAATACCGTCTTTTCCACAACTTGATTTTGGAGGTAACCGATCAATTGTATTAACGGTAGTTTCCATGTCAATCGGATTAAATCTGAAAGTGTGCAATATTGGGTTTTTCAGGTAATCTTTGTATGATTTACCTCCACTAGTAGTTGTTTTAGAGGCTAGAGTAGGACCAGCATTAGTAAAAAACGTGTTAAATTTGCTTGCAATAATGCATTTGTCACTAATAATTTCCCCATCGACTTTGAACAAATCTGGAAATTGTTCTTTCTTTTAACTTTTCTGAATAATTTCTTTAATTAAACACCACGTCTTTTTAACACTATGCTTATGCTTTTCAAAACTGGATTGGTAATGCATTTGCTTAGCTAATTTAATATTACTCTTAAGAATGTTATTATAAGTATGTAAGTCAGTTTTAAGTTCATGATAATGCTCTGTATTTACTTGAGTCGTTTTCTTTCTCGAATACAATTTGTTTCTAAATTTTATCGACACAATAATGCCATTGGTAATCCAAGGAGTTTTCTTATGTTTATACTTGTTAAATTTAATTACTTTAATACGTATAAATTTATCCATAGCTGCAGTAACAATTTTATCGAGGATATTGTACTTTTCATTCGGATCCGCATGAATATCTGTGTTAAGTTTATTATAAATATTTGAGTTTATTATTTCAATTTTAAATTTATTGAGCGAGTCAGGACTTTGTTGTTTTATTCGTATAAATCTTGGTATTGCACTAGTGGTTTCAACATAATCCAGACTTAGAAAGTACGGAAAGTTATCAGAAATATTGCTCACTAAAATACCAGCTGAGGATTTGAAGGATCCTTTTGACAAGAGTGTTCCATGATATTCTGAAATTCGTGTTGGCATAGTAATTTTTGGGAAGAAACCATGTGAAACGATTGTGTCAAAATAGTCACATATTATGGGTTTTTCGTTAATTTTAAGCAAGTCAATATTGTAATCTCCTGCAATTATTATTTCACTTTTAGATTTTTGTAAATCAACTAAATTTGATGCAAATTCTTTTGTAAATATACGGTAGTTTTCGATATCTCTAGGTGGTCTATATATATTTCCAAGAATTATTTTTTCTTCATGGCACAACATGTTATTTCAATAAATTGACCTTCCCAAGTGTCTGTATTTGCACGGATATTTACAGATTTGTAATTGTATTTGTTGCTGAGGTAGATTGCCAAGCCGGCATGTGCACTACAGATTTTGCCTTGGCATATTAATGTATATCCATCTATTTGAAATAAAGAAGTGTCAGCCTCTTCATCGAGCCTTGTTTCTTATAAACATAGAGCATTATTCTCGCAGCCACTACTTCTGAACGATTCTAGCTTTATTTTAATTTCGTCAATTTTTGCATTTAAACTCTGACAGTTTAGGCTTAGCACGATAAATTTGCTTTGTTTGTTCGTTAAATGGTTGATTAAATTATCATCGTCGAAGTAAGGTGAATGTTGAAATGGTTCAACATCCCCATCTTCATTCATTTCATCCGTTTTTAATATGTGATAGAGATAATTTTTCTCTAGACCACCAAATTGCGCTAAGAAATAATTGTTATCAATCATATTGGAAAATTGAATAAACAATAGTGCTCTATGTTTGCAGGACACATCATATAAACATAGACTAGACGTTGTGAAAGAGCTGCACAAGCTATACCCTGAGCATTATACAAATACATTTTATAAAAGAGAATAATACGAATATTCCGCATGCATATATAACACAATGTACTTATTGCATCAGCGCAAAAAAGAGTAAAAGTAAATTACAGCATATGTACTGCCACAACATGAACGTAGAGTGAGAATAAGCAAATAAGTATATCGAACAAAACACAACAGGATTATTGAGTAGACACTAATGTTTGAGGAAATACTATACATAGTGCACTGTCCAAAAAATAAATAAAAATGTAAAGTAACTAACACTAAACGTACTGAAACGAAAATGTATAAACATTGCCCTCCCAAAAATGAAAACAACGTGAATATTGACCGTATATCAACATACATCGATGCACACCATATAGCTGTAGACTAAAATTATATGAAATTGCACTATTTAAATAAAACGTCATTTCATGTGGAGCAGTTCGTAGTGGCAGCACGCTATTTATGAAATATAACGCCACATTAATATACTCATCACCGAATGCTGAAACTAAACAGGTATAATGGAAACATAGAAAAGGCAGTTTGTCACGTTGAAATACCGCATATAAAAGTGAACAAGCATACAGATATAAACAAAATGTGGTGATACTACAGTCATTTCCAAAAGTTTAAGACCAGGCACGATTTTTGGAAGAAATTTGACAAAACTATTATTTTTGGCCTTCACATCACATTATATCAGTTTATTTCTCCAAATAAACGTAGTACAACATAATATGAAACTTTATGTCGTCCAAAAGTGTCAGTGTCTCTACTTTTCAGTATTTAGTGTGGCCTCCTTTGCTGTCAATGACCGCCTGGATGCGATATGCCATACTAGAAACCAGAGATTCGCAGCACTCCTGGGTGATTTCGGTGACCCAAACGTCCTTGATAGCTTGTTTCAAGTTTTGAGCGCTTGATGGTTGTTTGTCTGCCACCTTATCCTTCATTATGGTCCACAGGTTCTCAATGGGATTTAGATCTGGGCTGTTCCCAGGCCATTCCAGCACGGAGATTTTGTTCTTCTTGAGGAAATCAGTGGCTACCTTGGATCGGTGACAAGGAGCCCCATCTTGAATGGAAATCGTACATTTGTGGATGTCCATATGCAGTTTCAGCTTCTCCTTCAGCAACTCCACGTACCTAGGTCCATTCATAGTGGTGTTAGGTGGAATAAAATACAGACCAGAAGGGCCAAAACATGACATGGCACCCCAAATCATCTGACTTGGCGGGTGTTTCATTGTGGCTGCTGTATATTTCTCATCAAATCGCTTACTTACTGACCGCCTAACGTGCCTCTTGCGAGGTATAAACTGTTGCATGGTTGATTCATCTGAGAACAACACCTTCTTCCACTGCGCGAGAGTCCAGTGGCGATGGCGTCTGGCAAAGTCCAGTCTCTTTTTTTTCATCACAGGTGTCAGGCATGGCTTCCGGGCCGGCTTGCGGGATTTGAGCCCAAATTCCTTGCTGAGATGTCTCGAAACAGTACTGAGACTTATTTCCGTACCTTTTAAGCGTAAAGCAGCCCGAATTTTCTTGCATGAGCCCATTGGCGAGCACACCACGATGCGTCTCATTGTGTGGTCATCCCTGAGCGTAGTTTTCCGTGGACGATCACTCCTTTTACTGTCACGAAATGTGCCATCAGTATTGAATTTGACGATGGCGTTGTGCACAGCTGTCTTGGAATAACGTAATTTAGCACTAATGTCTCTTTCCGTATATCCTTCTCCATGTAGAGTCACCATTTGTGCCCTTAGAACCTCTGTCAAAGACGATTTTTTGCCCATTTCAGGGATGAAGACAAAACTGAAAAACACTTAATCGATACTGACAGCAGCAAACAAATGACCTGGAAGTACTGACTAGGTGTATTGGTTCAAGGCCCAAATAGGATGATGCAATCCAGACATTATCTGATGCAATCTGATGCCATACTATAAATGCTTAAAAATCGTGCCTGGTCTTAAACTTTTGCAAATGACTGTATTTACATTAATCAACATTATATTTGTAACAGTTTGCGCAAGAATTAGAATCGGCAGGTGGAGAACATATATTAAAAATATATATGCTAAGGAGACCATTAGATATACAGAAGAGCTCAACGATAGCATTTTGTAAAACAGCCTATGCCGTTGCGTTAATCTAGATAAAATTTGTTTGGATACAGTGTTATTTCGATAGTTACAAAAGAATAAAATAACAGGGATCATGCTATTTAACGACAACCTATGCCTTGGCATTAAACTAGACAAAGAGCGCTTAGTCAACACGTTACAGAGGAACAAAACAAGCAAAAAAAGACACACACACAAAAAAACAGGATGAATAAGCATATTAATAATGCTAAAGCACGGTGGCTTGCATACACATTGCCATGTTATTATACATTACACCAGTCGTTGTTGGTTTCCGGAGTCACTTAGCGCTCGGTGGTAATGTTTACCTTGCGTCCAGATGATAGTAGACACATAGTGCGACCGTCCATAGTCCATGTTGCTTGCACCCCGGCCGCAGATCGCGCTTTCGTCAGCAACACACTGCGTCTTTTTGTTAAGTTCTCAGTTATGACATTTTTTGTTCCTTTCAGTTTTCGTTTTGCTGCGAAGATCTGTTGTCGCTGTTCGTATCGCGCGAACTTCACAATGATCGGGCGTGGTTTATCGCCTTGTGATTTTCCCAGTCGATGGCTGCGGTCGATGCTTTTGCAGTCTAGCGTGACCCCTAGCGACTTGCTGCACAGGTCGATCACCGCGTTGGTCGTCGTCTCCTTTTGTTGTTCAGGGATGCCATGAAAGAGGAGGCATTTGCGCCGGCTGTACTACTCCAAGTCGTCTAGCTGGTCAGCCAACGCCACATTTGCCTGTTCGAGCCTGCGTACTTTATTATCAACTGCAGTTATTGCTGTGGTTGTTTTGGTCATGTCCATGCAGCATGCTTGGTACAACTCTTCCTTGATTTTGTTGAAGTTGTCTGAGTTTAAGATTGACGTGACGAGAATGTCCATGAAAGTTGGCGTTTTTAGAAGTTCTTTGATTATTGTTTCACTGATTGACGTGGCGATTGTCTGGATGGTAGTGCCATCCTTCAGGAGATCTAGCAGGGCTTTTTTCATTGAGAAATCCCCTTGTGGTCGCGGGCTTTCACACACGCCGTCGATACCGCGCTCACCCGTGGAGGACGTCTCGGCGCGCGTTCGTTGTGACATTGTACTGCGTAACACGCGTTCCAGATAGGTGGCCGAGCGTGACTGATTACCTGGCAGGTTGTGCGCACCAGTTCCCGCCGAATTCAGGTGGACAGTGAGCGATAATAAGTTTATCGGTAGTCTTTTTAAACGTTTCTTACTCACATTGCCCAGTAGAATACAGAGTGAGACTTTATAGTCACAGCAGAAGGTATATGCTTACGTCATGACGCTCCTGTATAGCAATTGCATCGGAGCACTTAGAAATATTTACGTGGACATGCTAATTGTCTGAAGTAAATCCGACGCTGTTGAATCATTTCGTGGGTGTATTTGTCCGATCTGGTAGGAAACGATGACTTTTCTTATTCGTCGAGCTGCTCGAGAAATAACGCCGACTTCGTTCGTTATTTATCGAGCAGATCTTGACGTGCATGCATGAGCATTTAGAAATATTTACGTGGACATGCTAATTGTCTGAAGTAAATCCGACGCTGTTGAATCATTTCGTGGGTGTATTTGTCCGATCTGATAGGAAACGATGATTTTTCTTATTCGTCGAGCTGCTCAAGAAATAACGCCGACTTCGTTCGTTATTTATCGAGCAGATCTGGACGTGCATGCATGTGCACTTAGAAATATTTTCAAGGCATCTACGTGAATATACTAATTGTTTGAAGTAAATCCGACGCAGTCTAATCGTTTCTTGCCTGTATTTGTCCGTTGGGAAAATTAAGACTTCTTATACGTCGAGCTGTTCGAGAAATAACATATAGTTCATACTTTGAGTGCCATTTTATCAGTTGTCACCATTTTTGATACAACAATGTAATATATTACAAAATGAATTACATCATAGTCAAAATATAAGCAACATACCGAATTACGCAGGCATGCACACATACATTAAACATATACAAATCAAAAACATTATAAAACAGACAACTAGGCTGAAACATATGTTACAATGAGAAAGTCATCTGAGAAAGTACTTGTAAATATGTTGGCATATATCCACATTTGTACATCCAATGTTATGTTTGTGAGCATAAGTTTAATGACTAATCAAAACACGTATTTTCATGAGAAAGTTCAACCTGCAACTGCATCATTCGCTGTGTTCCTTTGATCACAAACTGACCGTCACATGGATGTATCAATTACTTCCACTCACGTTTTATTGACGTTTGTAATCCCGGCTGAAGTAAACTGTGTAATTTACGCAGAGGACGTCATGGCATGCTGTTTGCCTGTGTATATGTGTTAACACACACACACACACACACACACACACACACACACACACACACACACACACACACACACACGTGTACACAGTCAAACAGCATGCCATGACTTCCTCTGCGTAAATTACAGTTTATATATATATATCATTAAAATCGTTTGTTTAGAAACATACTGCTAACTTATCTCCAATCATATATAGTTGTATATATGTCGTAATGACAAATAGTTTAATTAATAATATTATCATACAGGTGTAACCTTGCTTTTAAGTGTACTGTACACTTAACAGAATGAATCGTACGTTGTCACATACCATAACAAACAACAAGGCAATACCATTTTTTTACAAATTTATAAACATCCACAATCAAAGTGATAAAATAAAATGCATTTGTTTATATGCTATCGTTTTTTAAATTATTTCCATTGTCATCAGTACAAAAAACAATAACATACCATTACAGTACATATCACACTGAACAAGAAATACTACATCTATTCATGTCAAAATGGCATGTGATATTGGGCTAGAATTCATTGCAGGATGCTGAAGCGTTGACAGAAGGCGTACCGTACCTACTGCCATCATGGGTCAAGTCCAAGCCACAAAATACAGAAACTACGTTTGGAGCCGGTTCGTGGATGAAAGTGGAAATTAAGGTGACTTGTGCAAGTCCGACTTGTCATCCAAGGAAAGAGTACATACTTGGATTAACTGCGAGAATTGTATGGCCTGGTGGCACTGCAGCTGTGCAAGGGTTACAAAAAAGCAACATAATTTTTACTGCAGGGAATACACAAGGTGCCTGCGAAACAAATAATGTGTACAGTTGTAGGCCTGAGGTGATGCCATGCGATGAAAGATATACAGGTGTAGGCTTCGTGTGAGGCCAAGCGATGAAACGTATGTGACTTGCACTTTATTGCAATTAAAGATATCATCTGTCGTTCAGAATAGTCTTGAATTTATTTTTCAAATAGCCTTGAAAAGTCTTGAATTCCACATCTCCAGTAATCTTCATTTCCTACCAGAACGGACTAATACACGCACAAAACGATTCAACAGCGTCGGATTTACTTCGGACAATTAGTACGTCCACGTAGATGCCTTGAAAATATATTTACGTGCACATGCATGCACGTCCAGATCTGCTCGATAAATAACGAGCGATGTCGGCGTTATTTCTAGAGCAGCTCGACGCATACGAAAAGTCTTAATTTCCCATCAGAACGGACAGATACATGCACGAAACGATTCAACAGCATCGGATTTATTTCAAACAATTAGTATGTCCACGTAGGTGCCTTGAAAATAGTTCTAACTGCACATGCATGCATGTGCAGATCTGCTCAATAAATAACGAGCGACGTCGACGTTATTTCTAGAGCAGCTCGACGCATAAGAAAAGTCTCCATTTCTCATCAGTACGGACAAATACAGGCATGATCGAAACAATCAGACTGCATCGGATTTACTTCAAACAATTAGTTTGTCCACGTAGATGCCTTGTAATATGTCTAAGTGCACTTGCATGCACGTGCAGATCTACTCGATAAATAACAAGCGAAGCCGGCGTTATTTCTAGAGCTGCTCGACGCATAAGAAAAGTCTTCATTTCCCATGAGAACGGACAAATTCAGGCACGAAACGATTAGACTGCATCGGATTTACTTCAGACAATTAATATGTCCACGTAGATGCCTTGAAAATGTTTCTATGTGCACATGCATGCACGTCCAGATCTGCTCGATAAATAACGAACGAAGTCGGCGTTATTTCTCGAGCAGCTCGACGAATAAGAAGAGTCTTCATTTCCCATCAGAACGGACAAATACAGGCACGAAACGATTCAACAGCGTCGGATTTACTTCAAACAATTAGTATGTCCACGTAGATGCCTTGAAAATATTTCTAAGTGCACATCCATGCACGTCCAGATCTGCTCGATAAATAACGAACGAAGTCGGCGTTATTTCTCGAGCAGCTCGACGAATAAGAAAAGTCTTCATTTCCCAT
Source organism: Paraescarpia echinospica (assembly GCA_020002185.1). Lineage (NCBI taxonomy): Eukaryota > Metazoa > Annelida > Polychaeta > Sabellida > Siboglinidae > Paraescarpia > Paraescarpia echinospica. Next base: position 61,053,466 of record CM034541.1, on the reverse strand, counting down.
GAGAACGGACAAATACAGGCACGAAACGATTAGACTGCATCGGATTTACTTCAAACAATTAATATGTCCACCTAGATGCCTTGAAAATACATATACGTGCACATGCATGCACGTCCAGATCTGCTCGATAAATAACGATTAAAATCGACGTTATTTGTCGAGCTGCTCGACAAATAATAGCCAGGCCGCGCGTTATTTCTCGAGCTGCTCGACAAATAACGGACCGAGTTCGCGTTATTTCTCGAGCTGCTCGACAAATAACGATCAGATTCGGCGTTATTTCTCGAGCAGCTCGAGAGATAGCCAGGGCGTTAACGTAAACCTAAATCCAATCCGTAACAGTAAACCACCACACAAAATGTTCCAATATAAATCTGCAAACTGGGATAAGCTTAAAGATGACATAAAACAACTAACAACAACACACTTTGACACGAACCCAAATTCAACACATGTCAATACAAACTGGAACTTTTTCCGGAATAATCTTACTTCATTAGTCAACAATAATATTCCCAGCCGCAACACCAAAGCAAAAACACACCTCCCCTGGATAACACGTGAAATAATAAGAATGCAAAGAAAACGCAACAAAGCCATAAAAAAGCAAAACAAACTGGACGTAATAGTGACTGGGAAAGGTTTAGGCAACTCCGAAAACAAGCCATTAAAGCTGCAACCAAATCCTACTCAGACTATCTAAACAATCACATTGGAGACAGCCTAAAAACAAACCCAAAACAATTCTGGTCATTCATTAAAGCAAACAAACGAGAACACATTGGCATCCCTACACTGCAAGCAAACGACCAACCAATCACAAATGATCACGACAAAACAAATACACTTAACAACCAATTTAGTTCCGTGTTTACTCAAGAAATGTACCCCATCCCCCAACTAGCTCCATCCATCTATCCGGATATGCCCTTCTTCGAAATCGGGATAGACGGAGTAATTAAGCAACTGAAAAACCTAAACCAAAATAAAGCTACAGGCCCCGACGAACTCCCAGCCAGAGTCCTTAAAGAGACTGCAGTGGAAATTGCCCCCATCATCACACACATTTTCCAGCAGTCATACAACACTTGCAAACTCCCAGATGACTGGCTCCAAGCACTAATAACACCAATACACAAAAAAGCCACAAATCAGACCCTACTAATTATAGACCAATTTCGTTAACATGCATCCTCTGCAAAGTTATGGAGCACATCATTCTAAGCAACATGTGGAAACACTTACACAAACACAACATCATCCTCCACTTCCAACAAGGATTCCAACCAGGTCTGTCTTGCGAATCCCAACTCATCGAGACAGTCCACGACTGAATGACTGCTATGGACAATAAGACACAAATAGATGCCATCCTACTCGATTTCGCCAAAGCCTTCGACAAAGTCCCCCATAAATGCCTCCTATCCAAATTAGCTTTCTGTGGAATAACTGGTAGCACACAAAACTGGATCAAATCGTTTCTATCCAATTGCAAACAGAGAGACTCAGTCAATGGCGCCCTGTCAGACAGAACAAATGTTACATCTGGTGTACCACAGGGCTCAGTCCTAGAACCTGTCCTACGTTTACTCTACATAAACGACATAACCGAAAATGTCCAACCTTCCGTACGTCTCTTTGCAGACGACAGCATTATATATCGCAAAATCACATCCGAAACCGACCACGAAACTCCAATCTGACCTGATCAAACTCCAAACATGGTCTAATAAATGGCAGATGGAATTTAACATATCTAAATGTGTGCATCTCCGAATAACAAACAAAACCAAACCCAGACTACATTCATATTCACTCTTTGGCATACCAATCTCTACCGACTCTAGTCACACATATCTTGGAGTAAAATTAGATTCTAAACTAACCTCGGCTAACCATATCACTGACATAGCTTCCAAATCTTCAAAAGTCCTAGGCATGATCAAACGAACCCTCGGACCATGCAACCCGAAGTAAAAGAAACAGCCTATAAAATGCTAATCCGACCAAAACTCGAGTATGTCTCTCCCATATGAAACCCACACACTGCCACCCAAATTAAACACCTTGAAAGAGTACAACACTGTGCTGCCAGATTTGTCAGAAATGACCACATACGCCAAACAAACGCAGCAGACCTAATAGACACCCTTCGATGGTCAACTCTTGAACGACTACGCATTATCAAACAAGCCATGACATTTTACAAAATATTAAATAGCATAATCAACATCACACCCCACCAGGTCTACTAACACAGTCAAAAAACCGTGGCCACTACGTAGCCCCTAGGTGCCGCATCAATGCAGCAGTGTTCTCTTTCTACCCTCAAGCAGTTCGAATCTGGAATATGATTCCATCACCGATTACTGAACTAGAAAGCCCCATAGCGTTTTAAACAGCGACCCTTTCACCACACCCAATCATCTAAAGTGCCTATAAAATAAACAAACAAACTACCCACAACGCATGCGCACAAACAAGCACCATACAACTCCTGCGTTAGCTCAAGTTTGGGCTGTTTGGAGTAAATCACCTAAGACCTAAGACCCCCATTGTACATTCTACATATTCGTTCCCATGTCCTGTGTGAAGGCATTTACATTTCCCAAAATTGAACAACATTTGCCACTTTTCAGACCATTTGATCAACCTGTCAAGATCATCTTGTAAATGCTGTCTATCTCCATCACTTTTAATCCTGCTAAACACTTTTGTATCATCTGCAAATTTCAACACCTTGCTAGCTATATCATCGTCTAAATCGTTTATATATATATTAAGAATAATATAGGTCCAAGTACTGATCCCTGTGGAACCCCACTCAAAACTGATTTCCAGTTTGAAGCCTCCCCATCAACAACTACCCGTTGTCTTCTGACAATCAGCCATTTTTTATCCAGTTAATTATACCATTTCCTATGCCATGGACCTTTAGTTTAAACAATAATCTTTGATGTGGCACTTTGTCGAAAGCTTTTTGAAAATATAAGTAGATGATATCTACTGGTGATCCATCGTCTACCCACTTAGTGATATCTTCCAAAAAACATAACATATTTGTTAAGCATGACCTCGCTTTAGAAACCCAAGTTGAGATGGGTTTATCAAGTTATGTTTAACAAGAAAATCCACCATGTGATCTTTAATTAGTTTTTCTAATAATTTACAAGTCACCGATGTTAAACTAACTGGTCTATAATTATTTGACTTGTTTCTCGAACCTTTTTTAAATAACGGTATAATGTTTGCTTCTTTCCATCCTAAAGGAACCACTCCCTCTTCTAATGACAAGTTAAAAACTGTTGCAAGTGGTATGCTAATTTGTTCTACAATTTCCAATAGTAGTTTGGGTGGAATACCATCCACTCCAGGTGATTTAATATCCTTCATAGCCCTTATTTTCTTAGCTACCATTTCTGGGGTTACAATTAACTGTCTTAAATAGACTGATTCTGCCCCCTTGAACTTAGCCTCTGGTACTGGCAGTGAACTAGTGTCTTATCTGGTAAACACTGAACTAAAATACTAATTCAGGTCTTCTGCCATTAAGAATCCTTCCGATGTTATATTTCCAGCACTATCTTCTAGAGGACCGACCTTATCCTGAACTTTCTGTTTGCTTCGAACATACGCATAAAAACTCTTGTGTCATGTTTTATATTACAAGCTAATTTATGTTCATAGCTTCTCTTTGAATTTCTATTTTCAGCTGTAGCTTGGTTTAGTGCTTCTTTATAAATGTTGTAGTCTTCGTCATTTCCAGTACGTCTATATGACTTCCACATAATTTATTTATACTTAATTTTTCTAATGGCTTCTTTCGATATGTGTTTCTTTTCGGACCGTTTCCCGTGTTTTTAAGGGAATAAATTTGACGATGATGCATTCAATTTCACTCTAAGATATTCCAGCATTCTGTTGCTGTCTTATTCTTCAGTGTGTTATTCCAGTCTAACTTTGCTAAATATTTCCTTACGTCCTTATATTTTCCTTTGTGGAAATTTATCCTGTACTGTATCATGACATTGTCAACTAATTCATTCTGTGAGGACAAATCTATGTCTAACACATTCTCTCCCCTGGTTGGTTCTAGCACATGTTGAGAAAGGAAACTATCTTGTACTAAAACTAAAAACTTGTGGTCCTCACTACCCATACTCTGTAGATATTTCCATTTTATATGCCCATGGTTAACATCCCCCATAATAACACAGTCCCGTTTGCTCACTTCCCTTATAGCGTTTTGTATTTTTCATTCTCTTTTATGCTTATGTTTGGACTTCGATAAACTAATCCAACCGTTAACGTTGAGTTTCCTGTAACTATATTACACCAAACACTTCTTCGCAATCTGCTTCTCTGTCTAATGTTATTTCATAAGCCTGGATAGATTCTTTACTATATAAAATAACTCCACCTCCCCTTCTTCCTATTCTATCTTTCCTAAACATTACATATCCTGTCAGTCCCAATTCGGCATCTGATATATCGGTGGTTCCCATGATTCGGTTATACCTATTATATGAGGGTCAATATCTTCTACCATAATGTTTAGTTCATTTTTTTTGTTTACTATACTCCTTGCATTTAAACAAACACATTTATATCCAGCTTCAGAACAGTTTTCCATACTGTTCTTTGCTGAATTATTTTTGCTGTCTTTATCTATGCCTCCAGTTTCAGGCTTCTCTGCGAGTCCCCCCTGCGAATTTAGTTTAAATAGATGCATCCTGTCCCACTGTCAACAGATCGCAGCAGATTCTCTGAGAATACTGCTGCCCCCTTTCCACTTAGATGGAGGCCATCTCTCATGTACATATCTTCTCTCCCAACAAAGTACCCCCATAAATCTATGAATCCCACGTCCTCTTCTTCACACATCTGCTCAACTAGTGCGTTGATCGCCATCCTCTTACAGTTTCTGTATGTTGCCCCCTTCCTCCCATTACTGGCAAAATTCCTGAGAGAACAACCTGTTCCACTCTTGTCTTCTTTAGCTTCCTCACTAGATGTCTGTACTTCTGAACTATCCCGGTTGTTCCCTCATTGTCTGCATTGTTTGTCCCTACGTGTACTAATATAGACCCTCCCTTACCATGCCCCAATACGTTCTCTACCCTTTCGGTCACATGCTCTATCCTAGCCCCCGGTAGACAAACAACAACGTCCTTCCCCTAGTCTTGTCTGTTTTTCTCAGAATTGAATCGCCCATAAACACTCTCTCTTTTCTCCTTGCCCCCTAAATCACTGCCTCGGAGTAGCTCCTCCGGTTTGCATATGTCTGGTTGTTGTCTTTTCCTCTTGCCGTCTTCTCTCCTGTCACATTCTCTTCCATTCCCTTCTTTCCTGTCGCGTTTTCTCTTGTCCCCTTTCCTCCTGTCATCTTCTCTTCTAGCACATTTACTCTCACTTCCTTTCGTCCCTTCATCTTTCCTCCCATCACATTTTCTTCTCTCCTCTCCCGTCCCTTTTCCCCGGCTACCTCCTTCACTACGGTCACTTTCTCCCCTGTCACCTTCACGCCTGTCATTTTTTCTGTTTTTTGCTGAACACTCTGTCTTCTTCCATCAGTCTTCTGTCTCACAGTCTTACCAACTGCTTCTGTGGTATGTACCTCTTCACCACCTGTATCGCGTCTCTCCTCGTTCTCTACAGTCTGACTACCTGTTGATCTATCCCCACTGACCCGTTTTATTTTCCTCTGCCGAACACTTTTCCTCCGTCCCTCTGTCTTCTCAATTTCTTGTTCCTTCACACTGGTCACTTTCCCATCTCTCAGTCTCCTTTCTTCAGTCTCCGTGTCACAACTCTGCTCCTTCTGTGTTGTAGAATTCTCAACTCTCTTCGTGTCATCCCTCTCTGCTCCATCTATTTCTATGTTAAGTCTCACCTCCATCTCCTTCATTATATCCGTCAACTTACACACCTCCTTCATCAGACATTCCACCCTCAAACACCCCATACACCGAAAGGTGAATCCGTCATCTTTGGTCTCTGCCCATGATTTTGGACAGCCAGACAACGCAAAATCCACCCAGCTTTGGCAGTCGTTGCAAACTAAATGTCGTTTTGTGCCGAGTTGCCGCTTGCAAGGTGCCATATCAGAATTTATTTATGTTACATACAATGTTAAATTTTTTTGTACACATGGAAAACGGATTGTAATTAATGCCTTGTTTTTATTTCTTTTAAATGTGAGCGAGAATGTTTGTTTTTGTGGTGAGCGTTAATGGCGGGTGGAAATGTAAATTTTATGAGAAGATTCATATGTATTTGTTTTGACTGTGAAAGGTGTTTGCAATTGGAAGGCAGACATATGGTTTTTATGCCCCTCTCCCAGTAGCAGCGACGACAAATTTCCAACATTTCCATATTTAATTTAGCTAAAAGTAAAAGCCATTTTCAAATAGTTCCACAAGATTCGGCTAGGCATGCACTGGCAGCAGTTCAAGCCGCTACCAGCAGGAGTGCATGCATCAACCTGTGTCTAAACCAATCTATGGGGTCATACACGTTACGACGCGACAAATCGTCGCAAACAAATCGTCGCGTCGCGAAGTGTATGTGTCGGCCATAAGCAGACACCGATTTATCGCACGCTTAGTGACAATAACCGCTAGGTAGCTCCCCCTTTGCTCAAGCTGAGTTTCCCAAATCCAACGTGTGGCGCCACTTGTACACAGCCACACGAAAGGTCTTTCATGCAAGTAGTTTGAAAGTGCCTCTAGGCCTAGGCCCTAGGGAACCAGATTACGGGGAGTTGCGTTGTTTAACTGGGTGGCGCGTACACTAACGACGCATTGGTTTGAACGAATCGGACAGCCCGCCATAGATTCGCGTCTTACAAAAAGTCAAATCAAGGCAAATCATATGTAATAACATAATGAGCACATACTGAGCGTTTACCGTGTAGTTCGAGTTACTGACGATAGGGACCCCCCGAATTCGTGTTATCATACTGGAATAGCCACCGGAGAACAAATAGCAGGAACGTTGCTTGTATATGAAATACTTAAACACCGAGTATGGCATATGTTTCCTATTATATTTGTGGTAATCCTTTCCTGTTATAGGGCCTAATGAATGTAGAATTTTCACCGAGTGTTGAAAACAACATGCAGAAGGTAGGGCCTACCTGTAGAGGTTTCACAATGGATCACCAAAGTGCACAGAGCGTACACATATCATGAGGCTGAATGTAGCACGACTCCTTTAACATTACACGGAAACTCATAGCTTGTTCGGCGGGAAGCATTTCGGAAATTGTGAACAATGAACAGTGTCGGCCTATGGATGTATATTACCCAGCATGCCCATCCTTTGTATGGATGTGGATGTATATTACCCAGCATGTCCATCCTTTGTATGGATGTGGATGTATATTATCCAGCATGCCCATCCTTTGTATGGATGTTAATTGCCATAGCGAAGTCACTAGCTTCGATCGTTTCTATTATCTATCCCTCCTTTGACTCTACACCTGCGTGAAACAAACAATAGTTCTTTGGTTTTCAGTTTTATTATTTTTTTACTAAAATTATGGTACACCGAATAGCGAAAAAGGCACCGTCAGCAACCAACCAGTCATTTACGTTAGACAAAACAATATCCGGTTTAATTTACTGACAGATGAAGACGGCGGGTAAGCCATGGAAGGAATCTGCAAGCCAGCTACCAAGCCTCAAACCCTTGTCGGGGAGTAGGAGGTGTAATTTACCAGGTGTTTCAAAGCAGTTTACTCTCCTCCGAACCATGGCTACCTGAAATAAATAAATTACAGTGAATCAAATCTGCTAACATTTTAATATTTAACGTCCTATTATTATGAACAATTTAACAGTCACTAGGGCTACGCAGCCGCTTCGTCAGTTTGAACGGTCTGACGTCTCGTCTCTTACGGTCGAAGTTCTCGAGCAACCCTTTCCCAAGTTCCTGTCACTGTGTCGCATGCGTTGTAGAGCTTGTAGTAGACATCTCGAAGTCGTTGTGGCCGTGTACTGCAAACATAATTAAACAATGTAACAATAATGATAGTAAGAAGAAGACAAAGACGAAGAAAATGAGGAGACATGTCCTGCGACGTCATCACTAATTGTTGATACGTCAATCCGCAGCAGCGAAATGCGCAACTTCTAGCAATGTCGTGCCAGTATACGCACGCCCCAAATTTCATGTTGCAAGTTCACGACGTCAACAGCGCATTACTATAGGGGGCACTGGTGCACCTCCTCACGGCCCGGAGTTCCCGGGGTCACGGAGAAATATATATTCCAGGACCTGAGCTCCATTGGCCCCACTCAGGGGAGAATATAATGAAAGTTATTTATATGGCCCAGAGCTCCCGGGGTCCCACTAAAGGGAAACATTCCCGGGCTCTACCCTACCGAGAACCCCCATTCAAGGGAGAAGACAAATTTCCAGGGCCCGGAGCTCCCGGGGTCCCACCGGAAATACCAAGACAAGTTGAGTGATATCGATACAATACACTTTAATTACATGTCCGGACTTTCCATCACAAACATTGACCCCTTTGCCTAGCTTGTCAGCAAACACAACATTCAAGGGTGTAGCTAGGCATAAATACATGTGGTAGCACAATTCTATATATAATATATATATGTATATATAGACATAGTTTTGTTGGGGGAGGGCTAGAGACAGGTTTACAACCCATACTTTGGCAAGGGGTGCAGTTGAAGGATTTGGTAAGCCTCAAGGCGAGTGTAGACGCAGTAGCAGTTTTTGGTGAACTCAACAATGGGTGGTACAGTTGAAGGATTTTGGTCAGTCTCAGCCCCCTACCAATATTCACCACGTTCCGACGCCTATAAAGAGTGGATCTGGTGGTCCAAAACTGCGTAACCAACTGCAGTTGGATGAATTTTAGAGCCAAAATAAAATATGAAAAGGATATTGGGAAAATGGAAAATAAAAAACTCCTGAACTTGAGCCTGAGCCTGAGCTTGGTTTCTAAAGATTGAGGTGCAGAAAACGTTACCTTTATTATTATCATTATGTGACATCCGTCTCGAATAAAAAGTGGATATGAACCTTTAATGTAGCTTAACAATTGCTGCCTGGACGTGTTGATTTTGTGCTGAAGTGTTCTTGCTAGCTCTACAGCACTATCAAACAATGCATTCCACACTTTTGGATCGGTACTCTTCTGCTGCACCTGGAAGACTACACGTGCTGCCTCCTGGGCTGCTGGACCTGGAAGACTACACTTGCTGCCTCCTGGGCTGCTGGACCTGGAAGACTACACGTGCTGCCTCTTGGGCTGCTGGACCGGGAAGACTACACTTGCTGCCTCCTGGGCTGCTGGACCTAGAAGACTACACTTGCTGCCTCCTGGGCTGCTGGACCTGGAAGACTACACTTGCTGCCTCCTGGGCTGCTGGACCGGGAAGACTACACTTGCTGCCTCCTGGGCTGCTGGACCTGGAAGACTACACTTGCTGCCTCCTGGGCTGCTGGACCGGGAAGACTACACTTGCTGCCTCTTGGGCTGCTGGACCGGGAAGACTACACTTGCTGCCTCCTGGGCTGCTGGACCGGGAAGACTACACTTGCTGCCTCTTGGGCTGCTGGACCGGGAAGACTACACTTGCTGCCTCCTGGGCTGCTGGACCTGGAAGACTACACTTGCTGCCTCTTGGGCTGCTGGACCTGGAAGACTACACTTGCTGCCTCCTGGGCTGCTGCACTTGGAAGACTACACTTGCTGCCTCCTGGGCTGCTGCACCTGGAAGACTACACTTGCTGCCTCCTGGGCTGCTGGACCTGGAAGACTACACTTGCTGCCTCTTTGGCTGCTGGACCTGGAAGACTACACTTGCTGCCTCTTGGGCTTCTGGACCTGGAAGACTACACTTGCTGCCTCCTGGGCTGCTGGACCTGGAAGACTACACTTGCTGCCTCCTGGGCTGCTGCACTTGGAAGACTACACTTGCTGCCTCCTGGGCTGCTGCACCTGGAAGACTACACTTGCTGCCTCCTGGGCTGCTGGACCGGGAAGACTACACTTGCTGCCTCTTGGGCTGCTGGACCTGGAAGACTACACTTGCTGCCTCTTGGGCTGCTGGACCTGGAAGACTACACTTGCTGCCTCCTGGGCTGCTGGACCTGGAAGACTACACTTGCTGCCTCATGGGCTGCTGCACTTGGAAGACTACACTTGCTGCCTCCTGGGCTGCTGCACCTGGAAGACTACACTTGCTGCCTCCTGGGCTGCTGCACCTGGAAGACTACACTTGCTGCCTCCTGGGCTGCTGGACCTGGAAGACTACACTTGCTGCCTTCTGGGCTGCTGGACCTGGAAGACTACACTTGCTGCCTCTTGGGCTGCTGGACCTGGAAGACTACACTTGCTGCCTCTTGGGCTGCTGGACCTGGAAGACTACACTTGCTGCCTCTTGGGCTGCTGGACCTGGAAGACTACACTTGCTGCCTCCTGGGCTGCTGGACCTGGAAGACTACACTTACTGCCTCCTGGGCTGCTGCACTTGGAAGACTACACTTGCTGCCTCCTGGGCTGCTGCACCTGGAAGACTACACTTGCTGCCTCCTGGGCTGCTGCACTTGGAAGACTACACTTGCTGCCTCATGGGCTGCTGCACTTGGAAGACTACACTTGCTGCCTCCTGGGCTGCTGCACCTGGAAGACTACACTTGCTGCCTCCTGGGCTGCTGCACCTGGAAGACTACACTTGCTGCCTCCTGGGCTGCTGCACCTGGAAGACTACACTTGCTGCCTCCTGGGCTGCTGGACCTGGAAGACTACACTTGCTGCCTCCTGGGCTGCTGGACCTGGAAGACTACACTTGCTGCCTTCTGGGCTGCTGGACCTGGAAGACTACACTTGCTGCCTCTTGGGCTGCTGGACCTGGAAGACTACACTTGCTGCCTCTTGGGCTGCTGGACCTGGAAGACTACACTTGCTGCCTCTTGGGCTGCTGGACCTGGAAGACTACACTTGCTGCCTCCTGGGCTGCTGGACCTGGAAGACTACACTTGCTGCCTCCTGGGCTGCTGCACTTGGAAGACTACACTTGCTGCCTCCTGGGCTGCTGCACTTGGAAGACTACACTTGCTGCCTCCTGGGCTGCTGGACCTGGAAGACTACACTTGCTGCCTCCTGGGCTGCTGGACCGAGAAGACTACACTTGCTGCCTCCTGGGCTGCTGCACTTGGAAGACTACACTTGCTGCCTCCTGGGCTGCTGCACCTGGAAGACTACACTTGCTGCCTCCTGGGCTGCTGCACCTGGAAGACTACACTTGCTGCCTCCTGGGCTGCTGGACCTGGAAGACTACACTTGCTCCCTCTTGGGCTGCTGCACCTGGAAGACTACACTTGCTGCCTCCTGGGCTGCTGGGCCTGGAAGACTACACTTGCTGCCTCCTGGGCTGCTGGACCGGGAAGACTACACTTGCTGCCTCCTGGGCTGCTGCACTTGGAAGACTACACTTGCTGCCTCCTGGGCTGCTGGACCGGGAAGACTACACTTGCTGCCTCCTGGGCTGCTGGACCTGGAAGACTACACTTGCTGCCTCTTGGGCTGCTGCACCTGGAAGACTACACTTGCTGCCTCCTGGGCTGCTGGACCTGGAAGACTACACTTGCTGCCTCCTGGGCTGCTGCACTTGGAAGACTACACTTGCTGCCTCCTGGGCTGCTGCACCTGGAAGACTACACTTGCTGCCTCCTGGGCTGCTGCACGAGAACACATTGTTTGGTCTGTAATCGACCGAGGAAGCAGACTACAGTGGGCATGCTCACTACATTGTCACTACTAGTGTTATGATTAAATTAATTTTCTTGATGGACAATTAACTTCTGGCTATGCCATCCTACTCATCTTCCAAATATTCCAGGGCAGTGACTACACAATAGTGAATGCAGACTTCAATGAGTACAGTGCATTTGAGTGGACGTGGTGCCGGGGATCAGTTGTCGGATTCGTGATTGCACTCCACATTGGCTATGCAATTTTGGCAGCTCTTTCATATCGCTGAGTGCATACAACTTTGGCACCAAAATTCCATATTTTTCATGAGGAACTAAACACTTTGTGGCTAGTGATTCACCAGTTGTGCTGTGGAATAAAAGAATCAAGACATTCTCTGGAGATACATAGAATTTGCCTACTCCCCGGCTTGCTTGCCGGCCGCTTACCAGCGGCAGCAGCCTCATAGGGCTGCTGCTTCTAGTAACTTCATTCCGCGTCGTAAAAATATTAATAAATTGTTATAAGTTAGTGATGACATTTCTTTGCCAAGGGGTACAACGTTATCAGGGATTCCCGCGGCCACTGTCTTAAAGGTCATAATGGTCTGCCCCATTGGTGAGCGCAACTCATTCTTGATCCGTTTCAGCTGCGAACAGTGACATACGGCCAGGAAGAGACAGAGTCGTTGTGCGACTGGTTGTTTTTGCTGGAAAGAATAAATAAAATGTTAGATTTCTTAAACAATTTCGTTTTAAAATGATTAAAACGTACCCGTTGGCCTTAGGCTTGACTTTTGGTGTATAGGGGGAGCTCACAATCCAAACTTGCCCCAGGGTTTAATTCATCTTAACCCTTTAGACCACAAGCCAAACCCAGCCCACATTAGAAACTGTTAGAATGTGCGGATATTACATTTTCATGTTATGGTAGAGAGAACGGTAGATAATGGTACCACGGTCCACTGGTATCAAGGTCCACTGGTGTCAGGATCCACTGATGGCAAGGTCCACTGGTGCCACAGTCCACTGGTGTCAAGGTCCACTTATGTCAGGGTCCACTGGTGTCAAGGTTAATTGGTGTCAAGGTCCACTTGTGTCAGGGTCCACTGGCGTCAAGGTCCATTGTTGTTAAGGTCCACTGGTGCCACGATCCACTGATCTCAACGTCCACTGGTTCCAATGTCTACTGGTGTCAAAGTCCACTGGAGTCAGGGTCCATTGGTGTCAAGGTCAGCTGGTGTCAAGGTCCATTGGTGTCAAGATCCACTGGTGTCAAGGCCAGCTGGTGTCAAGATCCACTGGTGTCAAGGTCCTCTGGTGCCAAGTTCCGCTGATTTTAGGGTCCGCTGGTGTCAGGGTACACTGCTGTATGTTGTTCGTGTCTTCCTATTGCGAGTCCAAGTTGACGTCGAACGCTGCCCAGCCTCGAGGTCACCGAACGACACTCCTGTCGACCAGTCACACTAACCAGGCAAGAGGCGCGTGCCGGTCACAGGGGTCCAGCACGTACACTGGCTGACGGTGTCGCGCTTACATTTATCCGGGCGTTAAATTTGATCCGGGTGATGCTTATATGCATATGTAGGCATAATATTTGGCACCAGTAGATCACGCAGTGATCAATAATATCCCGTAGTGAAATATGTTTCGTTTGTTGTCGTAATACGAGCGTTATAGTTAGAGTACATAATTATAATTTGCTGTTTCAGATTTGTGACCAAATATAAGAGTATGTCACGTGACGTGTGCGTGGATAGGCAACTGTTTTACGACAGAAATTGTTTATGATTGTGGGAAGCAAACATTTTATAATGCATGTATATATATAGACATATATATAAATGTATGTATATATATAAGCATACATAACGCCCGGATAAATGAAAACGCGACAGTCGTAGCTAGTGCTAAATGCATTACCCTAGATACGCGCACGCGCAGAAATGTCACCCGGATATAATTTAACGCCCGGATAAATGTAAGCGCGACAGGTACTGTTTCTTGGACTAATCAAATACATCATGCTCACGGCGAGTTTGTTTGGCAGCACCTCGCCTCCGTGTATAAGTAACTCTTCCGGCGAGACAGGCGAGACGAACATGTCAGCTTTCTCAAACACGCTGTAGAACGGCGCACGACATTTTAATTGAATCTCCATTGGAGGAGTGATTTTTCAAAAGGGCCCTATTGGAAGCAGGGCACAGTTTTGATGAAGAAAACCACACACGCTCGCGAGCACACATCAGTGGTGTAGTGACAGTTGTCGGCGACCGGATGCAAAACACATCCGGTGAAGCTCCCCCCCAGCCTCCATTACATGTCTCCTTTCAGAGCCAGGTAAACCGGTCATGTTACAGTGAAATTTAAAAATATATGTAAACTAAAGGTCATATTATTTTTATTCAGTATAAACAGTAAATTGTTCATGGAAAATCCATTATGAACCGACCATAACAAATCAATAAATGCAATTTTAAATACAAACAAATAGGTATGCGTACCCACGGGCAAATTCACACCAGGACCACTTTGATTTCAACAAGCTGATCAATAACTTGATCGAAGTTTATGTGCTCAACTATCGCCTTCCTCTGCTAACAAGCATTTTCCACTCGCAGCTCACTGCATATTATATAATTCGTTTCCGTCGAAATCGGTGTGATAGAATACAGTTCTGAGATCCTTTCAGTTCTGATGGAGTCGAACCTTAGTGTTAAAATCAGTCTTACAAAGATGTTCAAATACGTTTATCCACAGTGGTGAAAGCATTCGAACCATGGTGGTGAAAGTTGTCGAACCATGGTGGTGAAAGCAGTCGAACCATGGTGGTGAAAGCAGTCGAACCATGGTGGTGAAAGCAGTCGAACCATGGTGGTGACAGCAGTCGAACCATGGTGGTGAACGCAGTCGAACCATGGTGGTGAAAGCATTCGAACCATGGCGGTGAAAGTAGTCGAACTATGGTGGTGAAAGCAGTCGAACCATGGTGGTGAAAGCAGTCGAACCATGGTGGTGAAAGCAGTCGAACCATGGTGGTGAAAGCAGTCGAATCATGGTGGTGAAAGCATTCGAACCATGGTGGTGAAAGCAGTCGAACCATGGTGGTGAAAGCAGTCGAACCATGGTGGTGAAAGCAGTCGAACCATGGTGGTGAAAGCAGTCGAATCATGGTGGTGAAAGCAGTCGAACCATGGTGGTGAAAGCAGTCGAACCATGGTGATGAAAGCAGTCGAATCATGGTGGTGAAAGCAGTCGAACCATGGTGGTGAAAGCAGTCGAACCATGGTGGTGAAAGCAGTCGAACCATGGTGGTGAAAGAAGTCGAACCATGGTGGTGAAAGCAGTCGAACTATGGTGGTGAAAGCAGTCGAACCATGGTGGTGAAAGCAGTCGAACCATGTTGGTGAAAGCAGTCGAACCATGGTGGTGAAAGCAGTCGAACCATGGTGGTGAAAGCATTCGAACCATGGTGGTGAAAGCAGTCGAACCATGGTGGTGAAAACAGTCGAACCATGGTGGTGAAAGAAGTCGAACCATGGTGGTGAACGCAGTCGAACCATGGTAACGAAAGCAGACGAACAATGGTGGTGAAAGCAGTCGAACCATGGTGGTGAAAGCAGTCGAACCATGGTGGTCAAAATGCCATGAGATGTATGTCTATATACAGTGTCAAGCAAAAAGTCAAATTAGGCATTCATTTCCTTGTGAGGAGCCGGTCCAGGGTGTGCGGGCGGCTTCTTAAAAATTCGTGCTAGGACTTTGTATTCTCTTTGTCTGTGATAAGTCTTTCCAATAAATAGCAATCACGGTATCGCACAGTAGGGAGCAGATTATAGCTGCAGATTGTCGGCATAACATTCAAACCACGCTTTGCATGATTATTTGAGCAAGTCACATATTGACATAGGCACGAGTCATTGGTTCGAATCGAGTCCGAGTCATTTCGCAGTCGAGTCCGAATCGAGTCGCAAGTCACTGAAATGTCCGACTCGATATATATATATATATATATAAATTATATATTGTCAAGTATATTATATATATCCCTGGCCAGTCGTATGACCACGCCGCGCATTATTCACATTTTATCCTTTCTTTCCCGTCCTTATTGTCCAAAAACAGTTGGTGCATTATTGTTTCTGCACCCAGTTGTCTCGCTAGTTTTCGTAGCTACGAGACATCGCTGTGGCAAGGCATACGATTTCTTCCTACTCCGTGTAGTTCCTAAAACCCAATTACTAATACTCATGAAGAGGACAAAACGAGGGAGTACACCCCGACATACCACCTGGGTCCGCAAAATACAGTCACCAAAAGCACACACTAATGCACATTAAAGCAAAACCGAGCATATACGCCCTCCCCGGAACCGTGTCTATATCTAATAAATACGCCACGCAACAAAGTATTACTAATAATATACGCAACCACGTTTATAGGGGTCTACTATAGCATAATCGCAGGTTTCTGATGTGAGATTATCCGGTGGATGTGTGACTGTACTGTCGATTTGGCGCCCCCTACCCCCAGGTCACTACGCCACGGGCACGCATAAGCTTAGCAAATTGTGGAGGAACATTGTATAATATCTGGCTAAAGTATATAACCGGTTACTATATTTAATTCAATAAAACACGTTAGGGCAGTCTGTGTGTTGTAACACAGTTTACACTATAGGTTTATAACATGTTATAACACAGTTTACACTGCAGGTTTACAACATGTTATAACAAAGTTTACACTGTAGGTTTATAACATGTTATAACACAGATTACACTGTAGGTCTACAACGTGTTATAACACAGTTTACACTGTAGGTCTACAACATGTTATAACACAGTTTACACTGGAGTTCTACGACATGTTATAACACAGTTTACACTGTAGGTCTACAACATGTTATAACACAGTTTACACTGTAGGTCTATAACATGTTATAACACAGTTTACACTGTAGGTCTATAACATGTTATGACACAGTTTACACAGCAGGTTTACAACATGTTATAACACAGTTTACACTGCAGGTCTACAACATGTTATAATACAATTTATACTGAAGATCCACAATATATTATAACACAGTTTACACTGTAGATCTACAACGTGTTATAACACAGTTTACACTGCAGGTTTACAACATGCTATAACACAGTTTACACTGGAGGTCTACAACATGTTATAACACAGTTTACACTGTGGGTTTACAACATGTTATAACACAGTTTACACTGTTGGTCTACAACGTGTTATAACACAGTTTACATTGCAGGTTTACAACATGTTATAACACAGTTTACACTGTAGGTCTACAACATGTTATAAAACAGTTGACACCATAGGTCTACAACGTGTTATAACACAATTTACACTGCAGGACTATAACATGTTATAACACAGTTTACACTGTTGGTCTACAACATGTTATAACACAGTTTACACTGAAGGTCTACGACATGTTATAACACAGTTTAAACAGTAGGTCTACAACATGTTATAACACAGTTTACACTGTAGGTCTATAACATGTTATAACACAGTTTACACTGTAGGTCTATAACATGTTATGACACAGTTTACACTGTAGATCAATAACATGTTATGACACAGTTTACACAGCAGGTTTACAACATGTTATAACACAGTTTACACTGCAGGTCTACAACATGTTATAATACAATTTATACTGAAGGTCCACAATATATTATAACACAGTTTACACTGTAGGTCTACAACGTGTTATAACACAGTTTACAATGCAGGTTTACAACATGTTATAACACAGTTTACACTGGACGTCTACAACATGTTATGACACAGTTTACATTGTGGGTCTACAACATGTTATAACACAGTTTACACTGTTGGTCTACAACGTGTTATAACACAGTTTACATTGCAGGTTTACAACATGATATAACACAGTTTACACTGTTGGTCTACAACATGTTATAGCACAGTTTATACTGTAGGTCTATAGCATCGAGGATTGAGGTACTTCCAGGGAAGCGCGACAACGCCCCAATGACGTATTCAGCTCCCAATCGTGGACGAGGCCAACTAGACGCGATCTTAAGAGGAGGCAGTCCAATCGTTTTTTTTTCCTCATAAGTACACGTCAGACCTACAGTGTAAACTGTGTTATAACATGTTATAGAGCTGCAGTGTAAACTGTGTTATAACACATTGTAGACCTCCAGTGTAAACTGTGTTATAACATGTTATAAACTTAAACATCAATTGTTATAACACAGTTTACACTGCAGGTTTATAACATGTTATAAAACAGTTTACATTGTAGGTCTAAAACATGTTATAACACAGTTTACACTGTAGGTCTAGAACGTGTTATAACACAGTTTACACTGTAAGTTTACAACATGTTATAACACAGTTTACACTGCAGGTCTATAACATGTTATAACACAGTTTACACTGGAGGTCTACAACGTGTTATAACACAGTTTACACTGTAGGTCTATAACATGTTATAACACAGTTTACACTGTAGGTCTACAACGTGTTATAACACAGTTTACACTCTAGGTCTACAACATGTTATAAAATAGTTTACACTGGAGGTCTACAATATGTTACAACACAGTTTACACTGCAGGTTTATAACATGATATAATATAGTTTACACTGTAGGTCTACAACGTGTTGTGACACGTTTTACACTGTGGGTCTACAACGTGTTATAATACAGTTTACACTGTTGGTATACAACGCGTTATAAAACAGTTTACACTGTTGGTCTACAACGTGTTATAACACAGTTTACACTGCAGGTTTATAACATGTTATAACACAGTTTACACAGTAGGTCTATAACATGTTATAACACAGTTTACATTGTAGGTCTATAACATGTTATGACACAGTTTACACAGCAATTTTACAACATGTTATGAGACAGTTTACACTGCAGGTCTACAAAATGTTATAATACAATTTATACTGAAGGTCCACAATATTATAACACAATTTACAATGTAGGTCTACAACGTGTTATAACACAGTTTGCACTGCAGGTTTACAACATGTTATAACACAGTTTACACTGGAGGTCTACAACATGTTATAACACAGTTTACTCTGTAGGTCTACAACTTGTTATAACACAGTTTACACTGTTGGTCTACAACGTGTTATAACACAGTTTACTTTGCAGGTTTACAACATGTTATAACACAGCTGTAGGTCTACAACATGTTATCACACAATTTACACTGTACGTCTATAACGTATTATAACACAATTGACACTGTAGGTCTACAACGTGTTATAACACAATTGACATTGTAGGTCTACAAAGTGTTATAACACAGTTGACACTGTAGGTCTACGACGTGTTATAACACAATTTACACTGCAGGAATATAACATGTTATAACACAGTTTACACTGTAGGTCTACAACATGTTATAACACAGTTTACATTACAGGTTTACAACATGTTATAACACAGTTTACACTATAGGTCTACAACATGTTATAAAACAGTTGACACCGTAGGTCTACAACGTGTTATAACACAATTTACACTGCAGGATTATAACATGTTATAACACAGTTTACACTGTTGGTCTGCAACATGTTATAACACAATTTACACTGTTGGTCTACAACATGTTATAACACAGTTGACACTGCAGATCTACAACATGTTATAACACAATTTACACTGTAGGTCTACAACATGTTATAACACAGTTTACACTGGAGGTCTACAACATGTTACAACACAGTTTACACTGTAGGTCTACAACATGTTATAACACAGTTTACACTATTGGTTTACAACGTGTTATAACACAGATAACATTGCAGGTTTACAATATGTTATAACACAGTTTACACTGTAGGTCTACAACATGTTATAACACAATTCACACTGTATGTCTATAACGTATTGTAACACAATTTACACTGTAGGTCTACAACGTGTTATAACACAATTTACACTGCAGGGCTATAACATGTTATAACACAGTTTACATTACAGGTTTACAACATGTTATAACACAGTTTACTTTGCAGGTTTACAACATGTTATAACACAGCTGTAGGTCTACAACATGTTATCACACAATTTACACTGTACGTCTATAACGTATTATAACACAATTGACATTGTAGGTCTACAAAGTGTTATAACACAGTTGACACTGTAGGTCTACGACGTGTTATAACACAATTTACACTGCAGGAATATAACATGTTATAACACAGTTTACACTGTAGGTCTACAACATGTTATAACACAGTTTACATTACAGGTTTATAACATGTTATAACACAGTTTACACTGTAGGTCTACAACATATTATAAAACAGTTGACACCGTAGGTCTAGAACGTGTTATAACACAATTTACACTGCAGGATTATAACATGTTATAACACAGTTTACACTGTTGGTCTGCAACATGTTATAACACAGTTTACACTGTTGGTCTACAACATGTTATAACACAGTTGACACTGCAGATCTACAACATGTTATAACACAATTTACACTGTAGGTCTACAACATGTTATAACACAGTTTACACTGGAGGTCTACAACATGTTACAACACAGTTTACACTGTAGGTCTACAACATGTTATAACACAGTTTACACTATTGGTTTACAACGTGTTATAACACAGATAACATTGCAGGTTTACAATATGTTATAACACAGTTTACACTGTAGGTCTACAACATGTTATAACACAATTCACACTGTATGTCTATAACGTATTGTAACACAATTTACACTGTAGGTCTACAACGTGTTATAACACAATTTACACTGCAGGGCTATAACATGTTATAACACAGTTTACACTGTTGGTCTACAACATGTTATAACACAGTTTACACTGTAGGTCTACAACATGGTATAACACAGTTCACACTGCAGGTCTACAACATGTTATAACACAATTTACACTGTAGGTCTATAACGTATTGTAACACAATTTACACTGTAGGTCTACAACGTGTTATAACACAATTTACACTGCAGGCCTATAACATGTGGAAAGGGGGCAGCAGTTTTCTCAGAGAACCTGCTGCGACCTGTTGACAGTGGGACAGGTTGTATCTATTTAAACTAGATTAGCAGGGGGGACTCACAGAAAAGCCTGAAAATGGAGGCATAGATAAAGACAGCACAAATAAATCAGCAAATAACTGTCTGGAAAACTCTTCTGAAGCTGGATATAAATGTGTTTGTTTAAATGCAAGGAGTATAGTAAACAAAAGAAATGAACTAAACATTATGGTAGAAGATATTGACCCTCATATAATAGGTATAACCGAATCCTGGACCACCACCGATATATCAGATGCTGAATTGGGACTGACAGGATATGTAATGTTTAGAAAAGATAGAATAGGAAGAAAGGGAGGTGGAGTTATTTTATATATTAAAGAATCTATTCAGGCTTATGAAATAAAATTAGAAAGAGAAGCAGATTGCGAAGAAGCTGTTTGGTGTAACATAGTTACAGGAAACTCAACGTTAACAGTTGGGTTAGTTTATCGAAGTCCAAACATAAGCATAGAAGAGAATGAAAAAATACAAAACGCTATAAGGGAAGTAAGCAAACGGGACTGTATTATTATGGGGGATTTTAACCACGGGCATATACAATGGAAATCTCTACAGAGTATGGGGAGTGAGGACCACAAGTTTTTAGTTTTAGTTCAAGATACATTCCTTTCTCAACATGTGCTAGAACCAACCAGGGGTGAGAATGTGTTAGACATAGTTTTGTCCTCACAGAATGAATTAGTTGACAATGTCAAGATATGTGAGCCACTGGGGAGTAGCGATCACAACCAGATACATTTTACCATCAAAGTAAAATCAGAAAGGAATAGTAAAAGCAGTATAGGAGAAATTTCCACAAAGGAAGGTATAAGGACATGAGGAAATATTTAGCAAAGATAGACTGGAATAACACACTGAAAAATAAGACGGCAACAGAATGCTGGAATATATTAAAGAGTGAAATTAAGTGCATAGTCGATAAATTTGTACCCTTCAAAAAACAAGGAAAACGGTCCAAAAAGAAACACTTATCGAAAGAAGCCATTAGAAAAATTAAGTATAAACAAATGATGTGGAAGTCATATAGATGTACTGGAAATGATGAAGACTACAACAGTTATAAAGAAGCACTTAACCAAGCTACAGCTGAAATTAGAAATTCAAAGAGAAGCTATGAACAACAATTAGCTAGTAATATAAAACATGACAGCAAGAGTTTTTATGCGTATGTTCGAAGCAAACAGAAAGTTCAAGATAAGGTCGGTCCTCTAGAAGATAGTGCTGGAAATATAATATCAGAGGGATTCTTAATGGCAGAAGACCTGAATGAGTACTTTAGTTCAGTGTTTACCAGGGAAGATATTAGTTCACTGCCAGTACCAGAGGCTAAGTTCAAGGGGGCAGATTCAGACTATTTAGGACAATTAATTGTAACCCCGGAAATGGTAGCTAAGAAAATAAGGGCTATGAAGGATAATAAATCACCTGGAGTGGATGGTATTCCACCCAAACTACTATTGGAAATTGTAGAACAAATTAGCATACCGCTTGCAACAGTTTTCAACTTGTCATTAGAAGAGGGAGTGGTTCCTTTAGAATGGAAAGAAGCAAACATTATACCGTTATTCAAAAAAGGTTCGAGAAACAAGTCAGAGAACTATAGACCAGTGAGTTTAACATCAGTGATTTGTAAATTATTAGAAAGACTAATTAAAGATCACATGGTGGATTTTCTTGTTAAACACAACTTGATTAACCCATCTCAACATGGTTTTTTTAAAGCGAGGTCATGCTTAACAAATATGTTATGTTTTTTGGAAGACATCACTAAGTGGGTAGATGAGGGATCACCAGTAGATATCGTCTACTTAGATTTTCAAAAAGCTTTCGACAAAGTACCACATCAAAGATTACTGCTTAAACTAAAGGCCCATGGCATAGGAAATGGTATCATAAACTGGATAGAACAATGGCTGATTGACAGAAGACAACGTGTAGTAGTTGATGGGGAGGCTTCAAACTGGAAATCGGTATTGAGTGGGGTACCACAGGGATCAGTATTAGGACCTATATTATTCTTAATATATATCAACGATTTGGATGATGAAATAACAAGCAAGGTGTTGAAATTTGCGGATGATACAAAGTGTTTAGAAGGATTAAAAGTGATGGAGATAGACAGCATTTACAAGATGATCTTGACAGGTTGATCAAATGGTCTGAAAAGTGGCAAATGCTGTTCAATTTTGGGAAATGTAAATGCCTCCACACAGGACATGGGAACGAAGAAGTAGAATATACAATGGGGGGTACTGTACTAAGTACTACTGTAAAAGAAAAGGACTTAGGGTTAACCATTAGTGCTGATATGAAGGTTTCAGAGCAGTGCGGAATTGCAGCTTCAAAGGGAAATCAAATCCTTGGATTAATTAGGCGAAACATAACGTATAAGGAAAAAGAGCTAATAATACCGCTGTACAAAACAATAGTTAGGCCTCATTTAGAATATTGTATTCAAGCGTGGAGGCCATATCGCAGGAAGGACATAGATATGCTAGAAAGAGTGCAGAGGAGAGCAACTAAAATGATACCAAAACTGAGGGATCTTAGTTACGAAATACGCCTAAACAAATGCGGTTTAACAACACTAGAGACCAGGAGATTGAGAGGAGATCAGATAGAAGTGTTTAAAATATTGAAGGGTTATGAAAATATTGATAGAAATATTTTTTTTCAGTTAAGAAGGACTAGAGGACATGAACTTACATTGGCAAAGGAGCAGAGTAGATTGGATATAAGAAAGTTTTCTTTTTCACAAAGGACTGTAAATGAATGGAATAGATTACCTGCTGATTGAGTGGGTGCTAGTAGCGTGAATATGTTTAAAAATAAAATCGACACATACCTCAGACGGGCGGGATACACATAGATAAAAGGGTCGGACTCTCGATAAGCCAAAGGGCTTCCTTGTCCACCTGCCACCTAGAGTTAATTCTCTGGGTGGCAATCTTGTTAAATCTTGTTAAATGTTATAACACAGTTTACATTGTTGGTCTACAACATGTTATAACACAGTTTACACTGTAGGTCTACAACATGTTATAACACAGTTTACACTGCAGGTCTACAACATGTTATAACACAATTTACACCGTTGGTCTACAACGTGTTATAACACAGTTTACACTGTAGGTCTATAACATGTTATAACACAGTTTACACTGTAGGTCTATAACATGTTTTAACATAGTTTACACTGTAGGTCTACAACGTGTTATAAAACAGTTTACACTGTAGGTCTATAAACATGTTATAACACAGTTTACACTGTAGGTCTACAACATGTTATAACACAGTTTACACTGGAGGTCTACGACATGTTATAACACAGTTTACATTGTAGGTCTATAACATGTTATCACACAGTTTACACTGTAGGTCTATAACATGTTATAGCACAGTTTATACTGTAGGTCTATAGCATCGAGGATTGAGGTACTTCCAGGGAAGCGCGACAACGCCCCAATGACGTATTCAGCTCCCAATCGTGGACGAGGCCAACTAGACGCGATCTTAAGAGGAGGCAGTCCAATCGTTTTTTTTTCCTCATAAGTACACGTCAGACCTACAGTGTAAACTGTGTTATAACATGTTATAGAGCTGCAGTGTAAACTGTGTTATAACACATTGTAGACCTCCAGTGTAAACTGTGTTATAACATGTTATAAACTTAAACATCAATTGTTATAACACAGTTTACACTGCAGGTTTATAACATGTTATAAAACAGTTTACATTGTAGGTCTAAAACATGTTATAACACAGTTTACACTGTAGGTCTAGAACGTGTTATAACACAGTTTACACTGTAAGTTTACAACATGTTATAACACAGTTTACACTGCAGGTCTATAAAATGTTATAACACAGTTTACACTCTAGGTCTACAAAATGTTATAACACAGTTTACACTGGAGGTCTACAACATGTTATAACACAGTTTACACTGGAGGTCTACAACGTGTTATAACACAGTTTACACTGTAGGTCTATAACATGTTATAACACAGTTTACACTGTATGTCTACAACGTGTTATAACACAGTTTACACTCTAGGTCTACAACATGTTATAAAATAGTTTACACTGGAGGTCTACAATATGTTACAACACAGTTTACACTGCAGGTTTATAACATGTTATAAAACAGTTTACACTGTAGGTCTATAACATGTTATAACACAGTTTACATTGTAGGTCTATAACATGTTATGACACAGTTTACACAGCAGGTTTACAACATGTTATGACACAGTTTACACTGCAGGTCTACAAAATGTTATAATACAATTTATACTGAAGGTCCACAATGTTATAACACAGTTTACAATGTAGGTCTACAACGTGTTATAACACAGTTTGCACTGCAGGTTTACAACATGTTATAACACAGTTTACACTGGAGGTCTACAACATGTTATAACACAGTTTACTCTGTAGGTCTGCAACTTGTTATAACACAGTTTACACTGTTGGTCTACAACGTGTTATAACACAGTTTACATTGCAGGTTTACAACATGTTATAACACAGTTTACACTGTAGGTCTACATCATGTTATCACACAATTTACACTGTACGTCTATAACGTATTATAACACAATTGACACTGTAGGTCTACAACGTGTTATAACACAGTTGACACTGTAGGTCTACGACGTGTTATAACACAATTTACACTGCAGGACTATAACATTTTATAACACAATTTACACTGCAGGACTATAACATGTTATAACACAGTTTACACTGTTGGTCTACAACATGTTATAACACAGTTTACACTGTAGGTCTACAACATGTTATAACACAGTTTACACTGTAGGTCTACAACATGTTATAACACAGTTGACACTGCAGGTCTACAACATGTTATAACACAGTTTACACTCTTGGTCTACAACGTGTTATAACACAGTTTACATTGCAGGTTTACAACATGTTATAACACAGTTTACACTGTAGGTCTACAACATGTTATCACACAATTTACACTGTACGTCTATAACGTATTATAACACAATTGACACTGTAGGTCTACAACGTGTTATAACACAGTTGACACTGTAGGTCTACGACGTGTTATAACACAATTTACACTGCAGGACTATAACATGTTATAACACAGTTTACACTGTTGGTCTACAACATGTTATAACACAGTTTACACTGTAGGTCTACAACATGTTATAACACAGTTGACACTGCAGGTATACAACATGTTATAACACAATTTACATTGTAGGTCTACAACATGTTATAACACAGTTGACACTGCAGGTCTACATCATGTTATAACACAGTTGACACTGCAGGTCTACAACATGTTATAACACAATTTACACCGTTGGTCTACAACGTGTTATAACACAGTTTACACTGTAGGTCTATAACATGTTATAACACAGTTTACACTGTAGGTCTATAACATGTAATAACACAGTTTACACTGTAGGTCTATAACATGTTATAACATAGTTTATACTGTAGGTCTACAACGTGTTATAACACAGTTTACACTGTAGGTCTATAACATGTTATAACACAGTTTACACTGTAGGTCTATAACACGTTATAACATAGTTTATACTGTAGGTCTACAACGTGTTATAACACAGTTTACACTGTAGGTCTGTAAACATGTTATAACACAGTTTACACTGTAGGTCTACAACATGTTATAACACAGTTTACACTGGAGGTCTACGACATGTTATAACACAGTTTACATTGTAGGTGTATAACATGTTATAACATAGTTTACACTGTAGGTCTATAACATGTTATAGCACAGTTTATACTGTAGGTATATAGCATCGAGGATTGAGGTACTTCCAGGGAAGCGCGACAACGCCCCAATGACGTATTCAGCTCCCAATCGTGGACGAGGCCAACTAGACGCGATCTTAAGAGGAGGCAGTGCAATCGTTTTTTTTCTCATAAGTACATGTCAGACCTACAGTGTAAACTGTGTGATAACATGTTATAGAGCTACAGTGTAAACTGTGTTATAACACGTTGTAGACCTAAACATCAATTGTTATAACACAGTTTACACTGCAGGTTTATAACATGTTATAAAACAGTTTACATTGTAGGTCTAAAACATGTTATAACACAGTTTACACTGTAGGTCTAGAACGTGTTATAACACAGTTTACACTGTAAGTTTACAACATGTTATAACTCAGTTTACACTGCAGGTCTATAACATGTTATAACACAATTTACACTGTAGGTCTACAATATGTTATAACACAATTTACACTGTAGGTCTACAATATGTTATAACACAGTTGACACTGCAGATCTACATGTTGTAACACATTTTACACTGGAGGTCTACAATATGTTATAACACAGTTGACACTGCAGATCTACAACATGTTGTAACACATTTTACACTGTAGGTCTGACATGTATTTATGAAAAAACGATGGGACTGCCTCCCCCTTAAGATCGCGTCTAGTTGGCCTTGTCCACGATAGGGAGCTGAATACGGCATCGGGGCGTTGTCGCGCTTTCATGGAAGTACCTCAGTCCTCGAGGCTGGGGTGGAGGGGTGAGACATGGTTTTTGGGGGCACTGTCGCTTCCAGGTAAGTCGCTGGGACCAGTAGAAGGCGGAGTTGTTTCCGGACTTTGCTTCCGGAATCTGAAGAACGTTGGGCCTGGCGAGTATAAAGGACCTAGTGCAGTGCTCGACGGCAACGGCAAAACCTCGACAGCAAAGCGGCAAACCGCGAGCTGAGCCTAGTACATAGAGCGCGGCAATCTTCGACGGCATATGCAAATTTGTCATGTGAACAGTTTGTGGATGCTGTAAAAGATGGCGGTCCTCTACCTCTACGATAAGTTTTTTCTGCCGACATCGTGAATTTTGTCAGGGTTATCAACAGACGGCGCTGCTAATTCAGTCGGACACGAATCCGTTACCTTGCATCCATGTAACTACGTATTGTTCACATATTTTGTTATGTTGGAATAAGTATTGTCTTAGTATATATGCATTTGATTACCCGTTTTTTATGATATCTCTTTTTAAATTGTTTTTTAGTAACTATATCTAAGGTAATGTTATATTTTTATATGTTTATTTCTTAGTTAGCATTTCTTTTTATGTAAAATACTATTAAAATGTTATATGTGTGTATGTATGTAAAGCGCCCGAGAGCAATTTCAAGTGATTGGGCGGTATATATAAGTACTTTTGTTATTATTATCACCAATACTCGTAGACTGGTTGACGGAAGTTGAGCCACGTCCATCCTGCAGAAATAATTTTAGCACCCTTGGTAGCCTTCGTGCAGCAGTGCGTGTTTGTGCCGTAATCCGACCGCCGCACCTGCATGTCGTACGCCTGCTTCAAATCCGCGCCTGTCACCTGTAGATATTTGTCACAACTACTGCCACGCGTAATTGGAATAAATTGCCTACGCATTCAATCACTAAAACATACGCTGACTGCAGGCGCAGAAATTTAATTAATTTTGTTTTTAAATCTGCAATATAACGATAAAGGATCTAGACCCATAACAAATTATTATACATGAATGCCTGCTCTTCGCTCAGCCTGTAAGGTATAGGTCTATAGCTCGACGTCATCGTGCGACATTATTCCAATATTATAATAGGCTTGCCTGCGGGTGAAACACCGAGCCGTCGTGCGATGGAGCGACAAAGATCATTGATCAACATGAGTAAAGATTGCTTTGACGTCAGTCGGTCGCCGCATCATATTATTACCATCGTTGGCTGCAAGTGCGGCGAGCGGGCGACATGCGCTACACTAATTGCCAGTAGATCGGACTTGGCTGTCACCAATTATTACAAGTCTAGTCTGCCATCAGATTTCACCATTGTAGCACTTAGATTAACGCCAGGTGTGCAACGAAGGTATTGTGCTTAGCCATCGCACGGATAACGAGCGTTTGGAGCGTGGTTTCGCCGGCCGACATTACCCCTAGCTACGCTGGAGCGTCGCTTGTGCGCTAAGGCGCCAAACACCTAGCGACGTAAATTGCGCGTGGCGTACAATTGCTGCGACACCGACCCGGCCAAGTTTACGGCGTTGATTTTCGGCGTTCGAGTGCATGATTAATCGTTTTATACCCGCGTTCTGCTTCACTCGGAGAGCACACACGGGTGGTTTACCGTACAGTAACCGCATGCGGGATTCTGTGCATGCAGTTGGCGTGCGGACAACTGGGCGTACCGAGAAGTGAGTTACAGGGCCTCAATTGTGAATCGTTGTTGACACTGATACTGATAGCCGTGCAGGTGGCGTACACGTTTTGCTTGTTTACGATCGTCGATCAACAAGCCTTTTACCAACGTGTTCTGTTCAGGAACATCGTCAACTGTTTCGGTCGCGCTAACAGGCGCGTCGACGGATTAAGATCATTGCCCCGGTACATCAGTGAGATGCAAATCCAGGCAACGCGATACGTTGTTGACGACACATTCGCGGACGCTATTGTGAGTTAGCATGGGCTGCACACCCAGTCAGCATTCGTCGCAATCTGGCGTTAACTACAACCAGGCGTCGGACCCTAGCGTCTGTGACTCGTGTGCGTCCAGTGGTCAAGCCTCTTATCACCGAGAAGGCAACGTGATTTGTCCGAGTGCGACCTCCAGTCCTGAACAAGAATCACTGTGTCGGCGATTGAAAGGAAACCTTTTCTTGACAGAGTCCAGCAAGGAGCAACAATCATCATATGCACAGCCACAGGTATGGTGTTTATTTATCGACGTTATCATTCATAGTCATTGACATTGTTTATTTAAGAGATTTGTCATTTGGTGCATGCTGATAATTATACACATGGCTAGCCTATGTTTACGAACCTACTTGCTCCAATATAATCATTGTCATGCAGTCAAAACAACTGAAAGCACTTAATCATTGAAAGGAAGAGTGATTTTCTGAACAGGTCTGAGGTGATTTATAATGTTATGCCGGGGACTGGTAGTGGTAACAATCCTGGCCCACTCACACATAACGAGACTGAATGGTTGAGTTTTTAAAAATATTAATATCACTATTTTCTTTACACTTACATTCTAGTAGGCACATGGTAGAACTAGAAGGCACACTGTTAGACAGTTGGTTGCAGCTAAATTTGCATCCTGTTCAGGATGTTGGTGCCAAAATCCCAGTGCAAAATATATATTTTCTGGTATTCTATCAGCCACTAGAACTGTTCTGTCATGTGACTTTTATGTCCTTATCCCATCTTTGTCGTAGCTCACTACCTTCATTTAACACCTAGCTCTCAAAGCTGATGAACAGTTCAAGATATTCCCATCCAAACAAATAAAATTATCCTAACTTGCACCCAGGTGTACAGCAAAGTTCTCCTTTCCATGCTCTGTCATCAAATGGAACACCGTGACCGGGAATATATTAGTAATTCCCTTGGCAAGGAATCCTTACTTATGGATTGGACTCTGCCAATTAACAAATTACATAATTTGTTACACTGGCTTCCTGAAGTAGATGTTTGTTTGTCTGTTTCAATCTGTTGTCTCCTCATAAATCTTACATTAAATAGATATCAAATTTTACAGAAAAAACTCATCAAGTACATAGATGATCAGCAATACAACTATTCAATTCCAGGGCAAAATATGAGGTTGAGTGGTTGACTATCTTGAAAGCACCTTCCCGTAGCTAGTATATATGTTTCATATGTTTACATAATTTGAATTTGTTTAAATGCTGTTGGGAAAATAAAAGTATCCTTATCCTTATCCCTACAACTAGATTTGTCTGGCACCAAATCTTCACTGCACACACATTAAACTGATTAAAACCACTAGCAAAAATGCCTGTCAACTGACAGGATGCCTTGGTAGTTAACAGTAGTAATAGTAGTATTTACCAAATGCTGAATTGGGACTGACAGGATATGTAATGTTTAGAAAAGATAGAATAGGAAGAAAGGGAGGTGTGAGGACCACAAGTTTTTAGTTTTAGTTCAAGATACTTTCCTTTCTCAACATGTGCTAGAACCAACCAGGGGTGAGAATGTGTTAGACATAGTTTTGTCCTCACAGAATGAATTAGTTGACAATGTCAAGATATGTGAGCCACTGGGGAGTAGCGATCACAACCAGATACATTTTACCATCAAAGTGAAATCAGAAAGGAATAGTAAAAAGCAGTATAGGAGAAATTTCCACAAAGGAAGGTATAAGGACATGAGGAAATATTTAACAAAGGTAGACTGGAATAACACACTAAAAAATAAGACCGCAACAGAATGCTGGAATATATTAAAGAGTGAAATTAAGTGCATAGTCGATAAATTTGTACCCTTCAAAAAACAAGGGAAACGGTCCAAAAAGAAACACTTATCGAAAGAAGCCATTAGAAAAATTAAGTATAAACAAATGATGTGGAAGTCATATAGATGTACTAGAAATGATGAAGACTACAACAGTTATAAAGAAGCACTTAACCAAGCTACAGCTGAAATTAGAAATTCAAAGAGAAACTATGAACAACAATTAGCTAGTAATATAAAACATGACAGCAAGAGTTTTTATGCGTATGTTCGAAGCAAACAGAAAGTTCAAGATAAGGTCGGTCCTCTAGAAGATAGTGCTAGAAATATAATATCAGAGGGATTCTTAATGGCAGAAGACCTGAATGAGTACTTTAGTTCAGTGTTTACCAGAGAAGATATTAGTTCACTGCCAGTACCAGAGGCTAAGTTCAACAGGGCAGATTCAGACTATTTAGGACAATTAATTGTAACCCCGGAAATGGTAGCTAGGAAAATAAGGGCTATGAAGGATAATAAATCACCTGGAGTGGATGGGATTCCGCCCAAACTACTATTGGAAATTGTAGAACAAATTAGCGTACCGCTTGCAACAGTTTTCAATTTGTCATTAGAAGAGGGAGTGGTTCCTTTAGAATGGAAAGAGGCAAACATTATACCGTTATTTAAAAAAGGTTCGAGAAACAAGTCAGAGAACTATAGACCAGTGTGTTTAACATCAGTGATTTGCAAATTATTAGAAAGATTAATTAAAGATCACATGGTGGATTTTCTTGTTAAACAAAACTTGATAAACCCATCTCAACATGGTTTTTTTAAAGCGAGGTCATGCTTAACAAATATGTTATGTTTTTTGGAAGACATCACTAAGTGGGTAGATGAGGGATCACCGGTAGATATCGTCTACTTAGATTTTCAAAAAGCTTTCGACAAAGTACCACATCAAAGATTACTGCTGAAACTAAAGGCCCATGGCATAGGAAATGGTATAATAAACTGGATAGAACAATGGCTGATTGACAGAAGACAACGTGTAGTAGTTGATGGGGAGGCTTCAAACTGGAAATCGGTATTGAGTGGGGTACCACAGGGATCAGTATTAGGACCTATATTATTCTTAATATATATCAACGATTTGGATGATGAAATAACAAGCAAGGTGTTGAAATTTGCAGATGATACAAAAGTGTTTAGAAGGATTAAAAGTGATGGAGATAGACAGCATTTACAAGATGATCTTGACAGGTTGATCAAATGGTCTGAAAAGTGGCAAATGCTGTTCAATTTTGGGAAATGTAAATGCCTCCACACAGAACATGGGAACGAAGAGGTAGAATATACTATGGGGGGTACTGTACTAAGTACTACTGTAAAAGAAAAGGACTTAGGGTTAACCATTAGTGCTGACATGAAGGTTTCAGAGCAGTGCGGAATTGCAGCTTCAAAGGGAAATCAAATCCTTGGATTAATTAGGCGAAACATAATGTATAAGGAAAAAGAGCTAATAATACCGCTGGACAAAACAATAGTTAGGCCTCATTTAGAATATTGTATTCAAGCGTGGAGGCCATATCGCAGGAAGGACATAGATATGCTAGAAAGAGTGCAGAGGAGAGCAACTAAAATGATACCAAAATTGAAGGATCTTAGTTACGAAATACGCCTAAAAAATGCGGATTAACAACACTAGAGACCAGGAGATTGAGAGGAGATCAGATAGAAGTGTTTAAAATATTGAATGGTTATGAAAATATTGATAGAAATATTTTGTTTCAGTTAAGAAAGATAGAAGGACTAGAGGACATGAAGTTACATTAGTAAAGGAGCAAAGTAGATTAGATATAAGAAAGTATTCATTTTCACAAAGGACTGTAAATGAATGGAGCAGATTATCTGCTGATTGTGTGGGTGCTAGTAGCGTGAATATGTTTAAAAATAAAATCGACACATACCTCAGACGGGCGGGATACATATAGAGAAAAGGGTCGGACTCTCGATAAGCCAAAGGGCTTCCTTGTCCACCTGCCACCTAGAGTTAATTCTCTGGGTGGTAATCTTGTTAAATCTTGTTAGAAAATACACAGCATCGTTACATGAACATCATAATACACTCGCAGATACTCATTGTTTGTTCAGAATGATGAAGGTGAGAGAGAATGTGAAGTTCATGTCCATCGATAGGCCATTGTTGTGATAGTATAGAATTGTCCAATATTCATGTTGCTATGCTATAGGCGTGAGGGTAGCATTATTCTGTCAGTATCTACTTCATGTTGCCAAGTCTATCACACAGAGGCCGTTTTCTGTTAAGTATTTGTCACACGCACGTGGTTCCTGCAATCGTTAGGTTACGTTTTACATATTATGCGCACATTACATTTTACGTTCTGAACAACTGATTTACCCCATAAAGAAAAGACATATATATATATATATATATATATATATATATATGGGCATATCCACACTGTATTGCGACTCACTGGGCATTATAAGGAATGTTTTGAAATGCTGATTTGGATGGCAAAACAGTTATGTTCCATTTTTTGGGATACATCAGTCATAGCCATCATAAAGATATAAAACAAATTATAAACGTCAAGAATGTGTGCTACTGGGTTGTATTTTTTGTCGAACATTGACGAAAATGAGGTTTTAAGAACGTTTGAAAGTGTGACATAAAAATGACAATTTTAAAAGCTTAATCAAAGCATTAAAAAGTGTTTTGTTTTGCATGAAGTGATATAAATAAATAAAATATATAATATTCTTCATGGATATGTTTTGTTCTTTGTTTAATGAAGGAAAACACATTTTTTTATAGTCTAGAAATTGTGTCACGGCCATGATGCATTCCATCAATGGTGGTCATAGCTTAATATTAGTACCAATGAAATATCTCTTTTATTACAACCAGCATTTTGCCTTGTAAGATACTCTCTGGTAGGTGTGAAAATGATTCACGTTTCCAACTTTTTGTGGCATACTCCCGTATTTTATACCATCCAAAACAAGAGGAAATAGTTTTCTACCAATAAATCACTGTTCGTTCTATCAAGAAACTGGACTACTTCCAAAACTGTGCAAAAGAAAACCAAGCGGATATCATGTGACAAATAGTCATGTGATTCAACATTTTTATTGACGGTGTACGGTCGTGATGCTTGACCCTATGATTTATCGGATAACAAATCACAACCATCATTTTCATTAAAATGTTATGAAGTAATTTTGTAAAAAAAGTTAAAATGTATGGATTAGTCAGTCTGTTGTTATCAGAAAATGTGTTGCATTTTTATATGCCAAAAATCACGACCATGACATTGTGACTGATTGACATTTCATAAATTCTCTCTGATTATATTGATGTAACAAAAATTTATGTAAATAAAGTCGGTTATCTACACAAACAAAGCATTTGTGTAAATTTGTTCAGGTTTCTAAAAATTAACCTGGATGTCACACTTGTTGCAGGGACAGTGTGGATATGCCCATATCTATCTTATGCCCCAGTCTAGGGGGTCGTAGAGTAATCCATGAAAGTTTGGTGATCGAGGTTCAAGCCATCTAAGAGGAAAAAGTTAACCTACCTGCAGACACAAGCTCAATTATAACTATCGATAGATGCAAATAATTGTTTTATATGTGTGTTGACGAATAAATATAAGTTACGACATTATATAATTGGAAGATGATCAATTTATTGGCTGTGCATATTACATGAATTGCTAATCTAACAATTGATATCGTCCTCATAAAGCAGACTTTAGATCATCGTATGGCTCTACTCTCATATTTGCTGTGTAAAGCGATGCACAGTTAACACAATTTCCTAACAATATGTGCCTACCTTATGCCATAGTATAACACATTCATTGCTCTCAAAAGAGACAGTGCCTAGAACTGTTAGAATCTTAGAGCTATTGTTCAAAAGAAATGTGATTCCTCCAGTCAAGCAGCCTCAAGACTAGGATCTGGGCAATTTGCTATGGACATACATTGCTGACATTTGGGTACGTTTTGTGTGTAGCCCACAGGACTAGTATTATTACCATGACAAATGGTAGCCCACAGGTCTAGTATTATTACCATAACAAATGGTAGGCCACAGGTCTAGTATTATTACTGTGACAAATGGTAACCCACATACATGTATAGTATTATTACCATGACAAATGGTAACCCTCAGGTCTAGTATTATTACCATGACAAATGGTAACCCACAGGTCTAGTATTATTACCATGACAAATGGTAGCCTGCAGGTCTAGTATTATTACCATGACAAATGGTAGCCCACAGGTCTAGTATTATTATCATGACAAATGGTAGCCCACATGTCTAGTATTATTATCATGTCAAATGGTAGCCCACAGATCTAGTATTACTGCCATGGCAAATGGTAGCCCACATGTGTAGTATTATTACCATGACAAATGGTAGCCCACAGATCTAGTATTATTACCATGACAAATTGTAACCCACATGTCTATTACTATTACCATGACAAATTGTAACCCACATGTCTATTACTATTACCATGACAAATGGTAACCCACAGGTCTAGTATTATTACCATGGCAAATGGTAGCACACCGGTCTAGTATTATTACCATAACAAATGGTAGCCCACAGGTCTAGTATTATTACCATAACAAATGGTAGCCCACATGTTTAGTATTATTACCATGGCAAATGGTAGCCCATAGGTCTAGCATTATTACCATGACAAATGGTAGCCCATAGGCAGGGCTTTATGCAGGATCAAAATTTTACCAGTCCAAAAAAATTCCCAGTGGACATTTGCTCACCAAAAAAAACCTCCAGCTGCACCCCTCTTGAGGCTCACCATATATATAAAATATGTGTATGTACAGGCTGTATATATATAATAAATACTTATAAATATATACATAAATATATTATATATATAGATATTAGGTGTAACATGCATGGTAAAAC
This sequence comes from Paraescarpia echinospica, assembly GCA_020002185.1. Taxonomy (NCBI): domain Eukaryota; kingdom Metazoa; phylum Annelida; class Polychaeta; order Sabellida; family Siboglinidae; genus Paraescarpia; species Paraescarpia echinospica. Next base: position 61,017,378 of record CM034541.1, on the reverse strand, counting down.
ATCACAACATAAATAATAGTTACATTTATATCAGCAACCATATTTATTTTCACATAGTTATATACATTACTTACAATTACAGCCCCGGCAAATCAAAACTCAAACAAGGTATAAACACATTAAAAAAACAAATGATGTATAAAAATGTAACAATGTTTATAACAAAATTATCATTACACTTACTGACTTGATCCTGCAAGACGGCTACACAATAAATGTAAAACGTAGGTGTAGCTTTAGGGCTAACATGCTCAACTGGCTGGCTAACAACGGTAACGACTTCATCGGCTGTTACTATAAACGTGGTAGCACTAGTGACAGTCACTGTCGTCGGTGCCTGTGTTGACGTTCTAAAAAACTGAGTTATCGTGTTTGTATTACGAACCTTCGCCTTCGGTGGCGGCATCGTGGATGCGTCAGAGGGAACGATAATAGGAATTGTTTATCGATAACCGCGTGTCTCGTTAACGCAGCTTTGTTGTGAATGTAACCTCGGTTTTAAATCTGATCAACCCCGGGAGTCACTCCCATGATAGAGTGAAAATGTTAATAATATACAGGTACATAAAAACATTTTCGGATATTTTAGTACGTGATATAAACCCCTGACATATGTCTAATTTATCTGGATTCTTGCCCCTTTAATACACATAAAAAGTGCACGTAATTAGTATTTATATTCTGGCACATTATTATTGATGTGTGACACCCCAAATTAATTGAACCAATCATGTCTGTTGTTTACGGTCTGGTCGTTGGCACATTGATGCATTGCATTGAACCCTCTAGCACCAAAATGAAACCACGTGTAGAGCCGCTGAAAGGGTTCATTCACAAACTACGATCTTCAAAGTGATTCACTTCCCCATACGCATGCGTAAAAAGAACGTAAATTAGAGTTGATTGGCAGGGTTCTAAGTGCAAAATGCTAAGTCAGCGAGCCGAGATGGTACGCCTGAATTATGTGGTGGTAGACATTAATACCCCATTATTGATCGCCGTGTGTCCGGAAAATGCTCAAATAATGCTAGGAATTCAAAGTATGGGAAGGGTTTGTTTACAAAACACGATATATTCCAGTGCTGACACCTGTCCTACAACACGTCATACAAACACGTCATACAAACCGTCCTCTCACATTATCGCCCGTCAATAGTTAACATCCCCCGTCCAAATGATGGGTGGACGGGTCTAGATAAAGCCCTGCCCATAGGTCTAGTATTATTACCATGGCAAATGGTAGCCCACAGGTCTAGTATTATTACCATGACAAATGGTAGCCCACATGTCTAGTATTATTACCAGGACAAATGGTAGCCCCCAGGTGGCATATATATATATTATAATGCACAAACAGAATATTCATAAATAACTGTTTTCATGTTTCAAGATTAAGTCTTGAATAACGTATAAACTTTCAGCATTATGCAACTGTAGATGTTCAGCCCATTTTCTTTTTAATAATAATAATATTAATAATAATGATAATATTTAATATCTATAGAGCGCAATTTCATAACATGCTCAAAGCGCTGTACAATCTAAATTCAATCAAGCGATTCAATGTGTATCATTAAAAACTGCACACCACACCACTCAGCCACACACCATATGCACGCCACACGCACGCACACTCACACACACACACACACACACACACACACACACACACACACACACACACACACACACACACACACACACACACACACACACACACACCACATACACACACCACACACACACACACACCACACACACACACACACACACCACACACACACACACACACACACACACACACACACACACACACACACACACACACACACACACACACAGAATATTCACAAATAAAGACTAACTGAAATGAACCTTTTTTATTCCCAATCTGAAAGAAATATAATCTAGAAATAGTGTCCTAATATTCAAATATTTTTTTAACCCCCTCCGTCACCCTTTTCAAGGCCCCTTTTGGTTGAGCACTCCTAGGATTTAGCGTGGTGTGCATCTATGTGGGTTGGTGTTTCAGGCTGTACCTAAAATTGCAATCGTGGAATTTAATATTTGTTTATATCAACATAAAAATAACAATCTTACGTACAAATGTACTGGTAGATGCATGCAGGAATTTTGATACTTTTTGAGTTGTAGCCATTTGAACATTGTGAATGCTCAACTTGCAATGGGATTTAATATTTTTTATATCAAAGTGGAGATAATAATCTTGTCTACAAGTTTGTTGCAGGATGTACCTAGGATTTGTTTTTAGTGTTTGAGTTATTGCAGTTTGAACATCATGGATGCTTAATCCTGCAATGTTTACATGGTGCCCAGTGGATATAAATAATGCATGGTTGAGCATTTGCGATGTTCAAATGGCAATAACTCAAAAATTTAACACAATTCCTGTGTACATCCAGCGACAAACTTTACGGTGATATCAAAACATCTTAAATTCCGCTGTTGCAATTTCATGTAGAGTCTGAAACAACAGGCCGCACCGCTGCTCACCATGCTAAAGGATAGGGCATGCTCAGTGGCCCTGCCTGTTGTGAAGTCAGCAACATCTGATGCACTGTGACACACAAATGACCATGTTTGAACGGGCTTAGTGACATGAGTTCGCAATGAACAGGGCCACAGGCTTCATATTTGGCACATTACTGAGTATTAAGTTTACGTATACAAAGTTTCAAAGACATTTAAAATTTAATTTCACTTTGTCTTAAAGGCAATAACAATTCCCTTGCACCAAGGCTGTAGCACCACAACTTGTAAAGAAACAATCACTCAACATATCACATTATCAGTATGACTTAAGGTGGCTGCACCAGCTATTATATGCTTCTTTTGAATTAATCATTTCTAATTTAAGTTTTGAAGATAAGCTAACCATTTTTTCACAGAGTTTGCCTCAGATACTAAACAATACTCCAAACCAAAAAGAATTGATTTTTTATGTTGCTTAGAGATATTTAAATGTGTTTAAAGACAATTAAAAAATATGTCAAAAATCACCTTAAAATGGCATTTTATTTCATTTTGAGAAACTCCCCAAAACAAAAATTTGTATGGTTGTAAATACAAGCAATTTTAGGTAAACACAAGTCGAGTTCATATGCCAAGTTATGGCTTTGTAAGTATTGTAGTTTTTTTTATAAAAAGTTACATTAAGTAATACTTCCTGGTTGTTACCAATAATAAAAGTGTCACCAGATGCTTGTTTTTTGCTTAGAAATGTTACTTTTTTTACTGGCATGTGGCTTATTTCAACACAATTTGTTAGACACTTCTATTACTAAGATTTCCCCCCAAAGTTTTCCCGCCAAGTTGTCTCATGATATTGTGTTACGAAGGGCCATGTGTTGAACTTGTTGTGGTAGACAAGATTGATTGACACCTGCTGGGGTCAGTCACGTGTCATTGCAAATGGCGGCTGAGGTTGGGCATTATCGGAGAATAAACAAAACTACCGCCAGTATTTGGTGATTTGACAGCGTGATGCATTTAGGTAATTATAATACAATTGCATAGTGGCATGAGAATAACCAGGCTATTATGATCTGCATTCATGGTGAATGAATTTATGTTTGAACTGGGCTGACACACACGTGATCATCACTATGGAAACATCGTCAGTTACCAAGAATCTGAAAAGGGACTTTCCACACACTAAAAATACTAGTTTTTAAAGGACTGATTGGTGACATATGATGATAGTGCCTTGGTTTTTTTAATAGTACACATGTTCATACTGACACCTACTAATGTTCTATGAAGAAAAAAATAAAGAAATCAACTGACATGATACCCGGTGCAGCTACCTTAAAATTTCAAATAATGAACTGAACAACATTTGGCAGTATTCAAATACAGTTTTGCAAAATTGAGTACAGAATGGACTACAGATCTTTGAAAAACCACCAGTTTTGTTATCGTATGTGGGGATTCCAAGGTCTGGTGATTGTATTCAATGCAAGTGTACATAAGTGGATAGGGAGTTAACTGGTTTGAAAGCAGTCCAGCTCGCTACAAATTAGGAGACTGCATTCTGGTAGCCTAGAAAGTCAGATGATGTCCACCCATCTACTATTTACTTTAACCCACCAGACCTCATAGGAGTGGATCGTAGGAGTGGATCCCCCAGTAGTTCCTCCCCATCAGATCATCAAGAATAACATTTGAAAGTTAAACATGAGATCCTCCAGAATTACTAAAAAGGACAGGTCATAACATTGTGATTGATTTTAAAAGCTTCTTGTAAACACAAGTCTGGTAGTCGTTTTGAAATTCCAACAGCCCAACCAAATAAAGAGACAGTTTAAAAATAAAGGTTTGTTTTATTTACCTTGTCATTTATGTCACATCTGTCATAATTGCTGCCGAGCCAGTGAAACAGGGCTTTTTGTCCTCTAGAGTGGAGTCTACGTCGGTGCCCTATGAGAGGTTTGTTGACTGTTGAGTTAGGTGTGAGGTGTAAGACAAACTCAGACAATTAATTAATTTTTCTATGGGGAAATACATCTCGGTGGAACTTTTCCAAGTGGATTTTGAAAAAGAGACAACATTTTTTAATTAGACACCAGGCAATAAGTTTCTTCTACTTATCACTTTTGAACTCTTTCAACTCTACGCTACAACATCATATAGGGAAAAAATATTTTTGGAAAGTACATTTTCACTCCCAATTTTTACACATCATCATCATTGTGCAGCCGTAGTGTCCCGTGGTCGGGCGATGTCGTTTCCAAATCTGCCTGTCTTATGCTATCCTCTGCCAGATGGTGCCCTTCCAGTACTCATCTAGTTCGTCTCTCCACCATTTCGCCGGTCTTCCTCTAGATCGTTTCCCTTCGTAAGGTCTCCCGGTTGTGATACGCGATGTCCATCAGTTATCTTGTAGTCTGTGCTCTGCCCAGGTCCGCTTCAGTCTTCTGATTTTGTCCTATCACATCTATGACTTTTGTTTTCTCTCTTACCCAGATGTTAGTTTTTCTCTCCCGATATGTGATGTTTAACATACTTCTTTCCATCTTTGTTTGTGCAGCTGATAGCTTGTTCTTTGCCTGGATGATGAGTGCCCATGTTTCCGCGCCGTATGTCATCGCTGGAAGTACGCATGAGTTGAAGACTTGTCTCATCAAGCAGGTTCCAACGTTACCCTTGAAGATGTCGCGGTGTTTGGCGAATGCTGTCCAGCTGGCGGTGATTCTTCTTTGAATCTCCTTGTCTTGGTTTTTGTCTCTGATACTGTATCACTGTCTCAGACAGACGTAGCTTTCAACGGTCTCTATATGCCTGGTGTTGATATATATTGGTGTGTCATTTTCTAGCATCACTTTTGTTTTTGAAATGTTCATCTTCAGACTTTGTTTTTCATTTTATCAGCTAGCTTCTGCAGCTTTTTTTGTAGTTCTTGCGGTGTAGTAGACTGTAGCGCATATGAATATGTCGTCGGCGAAGCAAAGATGACTGAGATATTCTCCATCTATCCTCAAGCCTCTGGTTTCCCAGGTCAGTCTTCGGAATATGCTTTCGAGTGTTGCCATAAACAGCTTGGGCGATATGGTGTCACCCTGTCGTACCCTCTCTTTATGTTGATCTTGTTGTTCTTTTTGTGTAGGTGGACTGTCACCGAGCTGTTGGTGTAGATGTCTTTCAGGAGTTCGATGTACATGTCTTCTATCCCCTGTTCTTGAAGGGAGGTCAGTATTGCTTGAGTTTGCACCGAGTCGAAAGCCTTCTCGTAGTCGACAAAAGCGATGCAGAGCGGGATATTATATTCTCGGCACTTCTCTTTCAGTTGGTTTATGACATGTATATGGTCTGTCATTGAATACCTGCTTCTGAATCCTGCTTGCTCTCGTGGTTGGTTTTCATCGAGTGTCTTCTCTAACCTATTCGTTAGTATCTTTGTTAGTAATTTGTAGATGTTTGATAACAGACATATCGGTCTGTAGTTTTTTAAATCTTTCTTATTTCCCTTCTTGAAGATTATCACAATCTTTGCATTCTTCCATGTGGTGGGTATTCATCTTTCTGATAAGCATTTAGTATACAGCTTAGCCAGTATCTTTGAGATGCTATCTTTTCCTGCTTTTAATGTTTCAACGTTTACATGGTCGTTGCCTGATGTCTTCCCATTCTTCATATCTCTTAGCGCAGCTTCCACCTCCCATGGTGTTATCTCTGGTACCTCTTTCGAGTCGGTGTGAATTATGGTACTCTGTTCTCTGTCGTATAGCTCGGTGTAGAATACCTCTATTCATTCCATGATCATGCCTTGGCCTTGTATTTCTCTACTCTGCTTGTCTAGAAGTGTAATCAGTCTGTCTCGGCCTAGTGCCTGTGTTCTTCTGGCTTTCTTCAGGCTCTTTGATGCCATAATCGTTTCTCGTATGATCTCTTGTTTGTACTTCCTCGTGTCCTCCTTCGCTTTCTTTTTTGATGGTCTTGCATATTTCTGAGTGCTTTTGTTTTTTACGGTCACCGTTATCCACCATTTCTCATCGTTTCTTCATTAGAGCTCGTGTCGGTGCCTGTTGATTGCTTTGGCTACACTTGTCGCACTTAGTTGGATCATCTCAGTGATGTTTTCGCTCATGGTGTCAATGTCGTCTAGTTCTTGTAGTGTGTTGAATCGATTTCTCAGTTCGAGTTGGAATTCAATCTTTTTTGTTCCTATTTGTGTGGAATCTACACTCGGTGGTCTCTTGTTTATCAACTTCTTCCTTTCACCCTTGACGTCCAGTTTGATGTTGCTCATTACCATTCTGTGGTCACTTCCGATGCTGACTTGGTTGATGACAGTTACGATGTCTGGTCTGTTTGTCAGGATGTAATCAATTTCATTCTTCGTTTCTCCATTTGGGCTTTTTCACATCCATCTCCTCCCTGCTTTCTTTTGGAACATGGTATTCATGATTTGGTATTTTCTTGATGTTGCCCATTCTACCGAGGTGTCACCTCTTTCGTTTCTCACACATAGGCCAAATTTGCCTGTTGGCGTTTTTGAAATGTCTGTTCGTTTCCCTACTTGTGCATTAAAGTCTCCCATCACTATCGTGTAGTGGGTTGGCTTTTTCTAAGGTCTCATCCACGTTGTTGTAGAAGTTGTTTGTGTCTTCTTCTGAGTATGGTGTTGTTGGTGCATATACTTGTACTATCTTCAGTTTGTAGAGCTTTGTTATGCATAGAACAAGTTCTGCTACTCTGGGGCTGATGCTGTTAACCCTCACTATATTGTCTTTCCATTTCTTGTTTATGAGAAAGCCTACTCCAGCTTGGCCATTGTTCGCTGTGGAATGGTACAGTAGGTGGCCGCTTTGTAAGGTAGTGAAGCAATCCTCTCTTCTTCTGACTTCTCCGATCCCGATCACATCCCATACCAACCTGGTTTCCCCAAGTTCTTCCTCCAGTTCTTGTATCTGTTCATCTCTTAGTAGTGTCCTTACATTTTATGTTGCTATCTTCAGTCTGCTTACCTTCTCTTGGCGGCTCTTGACCCAGAGATTCTTAGCACCCCCTGCACGTAGCCCTAGTTTACCCGAACCACCTCCTTGGTCATAGACTCTTTCGATGCCACTGTGGACTGGGGGCCTTGGCTTCATTGTACTTTTTATGCTGGTATTGTTGGCTTACTCTTCCAAGCTGGCTGGTGTGGGTTGGAAGGGGGTGACGTAGGGTGAATGAAATTGCTCAAGTTTCGACATGGCCGCCGAACCACCGCACGGCTGGCGCCAGGATTCGAACCCAGGTCGACAGCCTGGCACTATCCACTCGTCACTGCGAATGATTACAGTGGAATCTATAACCTAATCAAATGGAATTGTTAGGTAGTTGAAATTCAATTGAAATGTTCAATAGCAATATAAAAGAATAGGTCAATTACTATTACATTGCTTCCTATTACTATTACATTGATTTTTTCCTCAACCTATTACTATTCAATATTTGTAATCCTTACTATTACATATTACTATTACCCCAGGCCTGGTATAGAATTGTCAAATGATATTCGTATCCAGTCTTTCATGTTTTCACTGATAAGTGAGCACAATACCGGTACATGCTGTCTTTAATTTTGATGATTCAGGCGAATATTCCAGCAGACTCCACTGAGAAACTCTGTGTGCTGATTGATTGTCTGTTATCACAGTGCACCCCAGAGACATGTCAATTCTAATTGCTAATTGGGCAGCTGTTCTACAAGGAAATAAAAAATGCACAGTTGCTTACCCTAGGTATGTTTTGTACACAAATCTAACAAGAGAAACAGCAAGAATTGTAGGAAATTACAGAACAATTATATTTTACCATGCAACTTTTTAGTTTTATGTTTAATATATCAATTTATGGTTTTCTAATGTATATTACAATGTAGTAATTAACATTAATTATATGTTGGTTCATATTTAAAATGGTGTCTTTTTTCTTCCCTGTGACTTTTTTCCTGTGCCTTTGTTTCCTACATTTGTTGCCAATTCTATGACACAGGAGCCGTTTTCCCAAAGTATTTTCCGTGCGCACGTGGCAAAACCACGGGGGTTGTTAGGAGTCTGTGCCCTAGACAGGGTGGCTAGGAGTCTGAACCCTAAAGGGGAGCTTGGAATCTATGCCCTTGTGTAGACTGTAGGTGTCAGTTGATGTGGCTGTGGGCCAAGGTTCAACTAACAATGTTATGTTTATCTTTGCTGAGTCCCTGACAGACTAGGTGAAGGTCGCTTGTATCTAACCCTAAGTCCCTAACAGACTGTAGGTGAAGGTCGCTTGTGTCTAACTCTAATTCCCTAACAGACTGTAGGTGAAGGTCGCTTGTATCTGGTCTTTTTCAGCCTTGGTTTGACTGCACCCCCCACAGAAGCACCAGTTGTGTTTTGACTGTTTTTTCCTGGCAGCACCAGTTATATTTGTTTCAAAGTTTCTCATTAAATTAAAGTGATCACAATTTGAAAAGAATCATGTATAGATTTGGTTTTCAAACTTGTTTTTATGATAGTTTTGGTTAGCTTTTCTGCAAACTATTGATAGCCTGGTACTATATATATATATATATATATATATATATAGGCAGTCTGTTTGATTTAAGAAAGTACAATTATTATACAAAGTTTATAAAATTTATATATATATATGTATATATATACATATATATATAAATATATATATATTATATCAGCCATTCCAAGCTAATGTATACATAATACAATTTTTTTATTTTCAAATGTCACCAGGAGTTGAAACGGAGCTTTTTACAAAGATGTATATTTGTGACCTTTGTGGGTGATACACATGAAATATCCCATGGATATATAACTTCCTTCTTATCACCTTGGTCTAGGACAACACACCCCTCTGAATGCCCTCAAATATAGCAAAGGCACATAGTTTTTGGGACAGTGAATTTTCCATGGCAAGCTTCATCTGGCCAGGCTGAAATTGGCAGCTAAAATTGTAGGAGAGTGCATTTGGCCTGACAGTTGGTCACAGTTTCTTGAGCTGAGAAGATGCAATCTACCTCATTTTGATGTCACGGAAGTCACAAAAATAAGTATTTTGTTTCCAGGGAAATATATAGTTTAGAAAAAATCCTTTATGTTTGTAAATCCCCTTGTATTAAAGAAACTAAGTACTTTAATGTTGTTGTATTAAAGAAACTAGGGCTGGCCTAATGTATAATGTAAGTACTAAGTACTTTAATGTCCTTGTATTAAAGAAACTAGAGCTGGCCTAATGTATAATCTAAATACTAAGTACTTTAATGTCCTTGTATTAAAAAAACTAGGGTCGGCCTAATGTATAATCTAAGTACTAAGTACTTGAATGTCCTTGTATTAAAGAAACTAGGGCTGGCCTAATACATAATCTAAGTACTAAGTACTTGAATGTCCTTGTATTAAAGAAACTAGAGCTGGCCTAATGTATAATGTAAGTACTAAGTACTTTAATGTCCTTGTATTAAAGAAACTAGGGCTGGCCGAATATATTATGTAAGTACTAAGTACTTTAATGCAGTTAGGAAATCTACCACAAGATCTCTCATGGAAATCACACTGATTTGTTACGGAAGTCACGCCACACAAGTATTTTGTTTTTATTTCCTAGGGAATACCTAATGTAGAAATGGTTGATATGTTTATGAATCTCCTACAATTAGAGTAACTGAGGCATACCTAATGTATAATGTATTATATTGTAGTAAATAAATGCACATCAAAGTCTGTCACGGAAGTCGTGCTGATTTGCCATGGAAGTGACACTATACAAGTAACACATACACTTGGTTAAGCTTGTATAATCATACAAATGATGGACTTTTTTCTTAAACAAAATATTTTATATTATGTTCCTTAAGTTGGTATTCTTGTGCCAGGATGTCACTTACTCAGGGGGAAAATACAATCAAGTGGGATATTTGCCGAACACAAAGTTAGCAGCAGGAGATGGACAAAATATTTCAAGAATTTCAGCAAATATGAGAATGTTTAAAGTGAACAAAAGAAGACCAGCCAAAACTTGTGGAGAAGAAGGAAGCAGATAAATTAAACAGAGAAAATATATGGACAGTGATAGTGATAGTGATAGTGACAGTGATAGTGACAGTGATAGTGATAGTGATAGTGACAGTGATAGTGATAGTGATAGTGACAGTGATAGTGATAGTGACAGTGACAGTGACAGTGAAAGTGACAGTGACAATGACAGTGATAGTGATAGTGACAGTGATAGTGCGAGCCACATTCTGACTGAAACCGGAAGAAAAGGAAAAGAGCAACAAGGAACATTAAACTAGACGTGATTGTACTAAAATCAGATTTAGCGATCAAAGAGTAATTCAACACAGCGGTTCAAAACAGGTTCAATGTTGTGAATGACATTCAAGATGTGGAGGACCAGTGGGAACAACTGAAGGAATCAATGACATTCAAGATGTGGAGGACCAGTGGGAACAACTGAAGGAATCAATGACATTCAAGATGTGGAGGACCAGTGGGAACAACTGAAGGAATCAATGACATTCAAGATGTGGAGGACCAATGGGAAGAAATGAAGGAATCAATCACACAGGCTGCACAAGAAACTATTCCTAGGCAGTGTAGAAAAGCAAAGAAAAAATGGATGATTGACGATATTCTAAATATGATGGATGAAAGGAGGAAAATGAAGCAAAACTGTTATGCGTATGTAACACTGAACAAAGATATAATGGCCAAATGTAGTCTAGCGAAAGAGAAGTGGCTTAATGAACAATGCAAGGAAATTGAACAGAAGAATAAGCACGACACAAAATCCATGCATGCTAGAATAAGAGAAATCACAGGGAAAAGAACATGCTCAGCTACAGGTTGCCTGAAATCTAAAGAAGGAAACATAATACTCGAGAGATGGTCAGAATATATTGGTGAACTGTACGATGATGAAAGGGGTGAAAGACCATCAATTAAGAAGAACTTTGATGGTCCTCCTATATTGAAGGATGAAGTTTCAAAAGCCATCAGATCAATGATAAAAGGGAAAGCTGCTGGACCAGATAATGTTACCGTTGAATGAATGATTATGATTGAGTGTTTAGATGAATTTGGTATTGATATAGTAACATACTTCTTGAACAAAATATATGATAGCGGACGAATCCCAACTGATTTATCCAGATCCATTTTTGTAGCAATACCAAAGAAACCAGGTGCGATTGAATGTGAACTACACCGTACAATTAGTCTCATGAGTCACTTCACCAAGATATTGCTTAAAATTATTATGACCAGAATGAGAAACAAAATAAAACCTGAAATTGCCGAAGAACAATATGGATTTGTAGAAGGTAACAGTACAAGTGATGCAATGTATATCCTACAAACACTGATTGAGAGGGCTTTGGAAGTGCAGAAAGATCTGTATGTATGTTTTATTGATTACACAAAGGCATTTGACAGAGTTCGTCATGAAGAAATCATATCAATGCTGGAGAGTTTGAACATTGATGGGAAAGATCTGAGAGTTGTGAGAAATCTGTACTGGGAACAAACAGCAGCAATACGAATAGAAAATGACATCAGTAAATTTCAAGAAATAAAACGTGGTGTAAGACAAGGATGTGTCCTATCACCCGATCTCTTTTCACTATACAGGGAGATCATCTTACGTACATTAGAAGATATGCCAGGCATTCAAGTAGGGGGATACAACATGAATTATTTACAATATGCAGACGACACGGTACTGATTGCTGAGAACAAAATAGATCTACAACAGATGTTAGATACAGTTACAATGGAAAGTGACGAAAAAGGTCTGTCCCTGATGAAAAAGAAAACAGAAACCATGGTCATCTCAAAGAAAAATTACACTCCAACATGCAACATAGTAGCACATGGCACTGTCTTGAAGCAAGTCCAAACGTTTAACTATCTGGGATCACTAATAACAACTGACGGTCGATGCAACGATGAGACCAAGAGACGAATTGCACAGGCCAAAGCAGCTTTTCACAACATGAAAAACATTTTAGCAAATAAAAATATATCACTTGAAGTGAGGAAAGGTGTACTGCATTGCTACATAGAGTCCATAATGCTATATGGATGTGAATCCTGGACAATAACCAAAAGGTCACAGAAAAACATAGAAGCCACTGAAATGTGATTCTTAAGAAGAATGCTGCGAGTGCCATGGACTGCAAAGCAAAGCAATGAAGTCATCCTTAGGACAGCCAAATCAAAAAGAAAGATCATAAACAAAGTTAGAACACAACAAGCACGATTTATAGGCCATGTCATGGGAAAGAAAAAGTTAGAACAAATAGTAACAACAGGAAAGATAGAAGGAAAAAGATCCAGAGGTCACCAGAGAATAAAAATAATAGATAGTCTCTCAACATCGTGTGGATGGATCACAACAGAACTGCTAGAAACGACCGTGCGGTTTGGAGGGCCATGATCACCAACGCCCGTGACAGACATGGCACATAGAAGAAGAGTCAATATTGATATTATAAAACGTGCAGTTAGCAACTGAATGGTATCAATTCAAAAGATCAGCGATGATAATAATAATAATATATTTTATTTATATAGCGCAATATATCCGGATATAAAAAACCTCTTCACTTTGCGTTTAAAATACAACATTGTTATAGTTATATAATTATTTTACATATAAAAAGTATAATATAATAAGAATCTAATACAAAATTTAAATATACATTTGTAAATGAGCATGTTATATAACATAAAGTATCGGCTAAATATTGACTAGACTTAACTATTTAAAATTAAACTATTTGCTTTAAGATCAATCAACTAATAAAATAAAATAAATACTTAAAATGCAGTATAAAATAAACCATGTAGTGACGTTAGAATGAAAATATTTTCATGAATAATCTACAGTGCATTCTTGAAAAGATGTGTCTTTAACAGAGACTTAACAAGTTTGATAGAGTCATTGCCATGGATTCACAACGGCAGACCGTTCCACAGGCGCGGTGCCGTCACAGAGAAACCCCGTCGACCATATCGTTCCATGTCGTAGCGTGGCACAGTTAGTAGATTGCTGTCAGCGGAACGAAGCCGGCACCCTAGTGTATACGGCGAGATCAAGTCGACAATGTTTGCTGGCGTGAGATGGTGTAACACGCGGAATGTCAGCAGAAGAATCTTGTAGTTGATGCGCCATTGGACCGGGAGTCAGTGAAGCGTAACCAGGGTGGGCGTGATGTGTTGATGGTCGCGGCGGCGTCTCGTTATTAGGTGAGCCGCCAGATTTTGCACCATTTGTTCCATCATATCCCATGAAGCTTTGTTTTTGGGCTTCGATTTCAGACCGAATATGTGCGAATTTTCTGCCCACAATTGGCGTAGCTGTAGACAGTACACTGTTCTGTAAAACTGGCGTATTAATTCAACACTCTTCTACTGCTTAGGGATAATTGTGGCTATGTTTCATGACTTCAAACATGTCGGCTTCTTAACTTAGTCTTACGCTGTTTTATTTTGTGAAATAACGCCACTATTACCAGTGTCACAAAGAAAATTAATAACAACATGCACTTAACTATTGAAGAGATTTCGACATGTGGACTGTGGTGGCAACCGTTAACCTAACTTTATCCTTCAGGTGCTTTTATTATGTGTACTTTAGCCATAAAGTGCACAAAATGGTGCACTTACTGACCAGTAAATGTCATTCTGAGTGCAGACGGGTCACCAAGTTCACAGTTGAACTGATGGCTCAATAAATTCCAGCCACAGACCACATTTGTTCTTGCCTTGGGGAAAATCATGATGCAGTTTTGTACTCACAGTCTAGGGGAGAATCATGATGTAGTTTTGTACTCACAGTCTAGGGGAGAATCATGAACACGTAGTTTTGTACTTGCAGTCTAGGGTAGAATCATGTACATCTAGTTTTGTACTCACAGTCTAAGAGAGAATCATGATGTAGTTTTGTACTCACAATCTAGGAGAGAATCATGATGTTGTTTTTTACTCACAGTCTAGGAAAGAATCAAGATGTAGTTTTGTACTCACAATCTAGGAGAGAATCATGATGTAGTTTTATACTCGCAGTCTAGGAGAGAATCAAGATGTTGTTTTGTACGCAGTTTAGGAGAGAATCATTATGTAGTTTTGTACTCACAGTCTAAGAGAGAATCATGATGTAGTTTTGTACCCACAGTCTAGGAGAGAATCATGATGTAGTTCTGTACTGACAATCTAGGAGAGAATCATGATGTAGTTTTGTATGTACAATCAAGGAGAGAATCATGATGTAGTTTTGTACTCACAGTCTAAGATAAAATCATGATGTAGTTTTGTACCCACAATCTAGGAGAGAATCATGGTGTAGTTGTGTACTCACAGACTAGGAGAGAATCAAGATGTTGTTTTGTACGCACAGTCTAGGAGAGAATCATGATGTAATTTTGTACTCACAGTCTAGGAGAGAATCATGATGTAGTTTTGTATGCACAATCTAGGAGAGAATCATGATGTAGTTTTGTATGCACAATCTAGGAGAGAATCATGATGTAGTTTTGTATGCACAATCTAGGAGAGAATCATGATGTAGTTTTGTATGCACAATCTAGGAGAGAATCATGATGTAGTTTTGTACTCATAATCTAGGAGAGAATCTTGATGTAGTTTTGTACTCACAGTCTAAGAGAGAATCACGATGTAGTTTTGTACTCACAGTCTAGGAGAGAATCTTGATGTAGTTTTGTACTCACAATCTAGGAGAGAATCAAGATGTAGTTTTGTACTTATAGTCTAGGAGAGAATCATGATGTAGTTTTGTACTCACAGTCTAAGAGAGAATCATAATGTAGTTTTGTATGTACAGTCAAGGAGAGAATCATGATGTAGTTTTGTACTCACAGTCTAGGAGAGAATCATGATGTAGTTTTGTACTCACAGTCTAAGAGAGAATCATGATGTAGTTTTGTACTCACAGTCTAGGAAAGAATCATGATGTAGTTTTGTACTCACAGTCTAGGGGAGAATCGTGATGTAGTTTTGTACTCACAGTCTAGGAGAGAATCATTATGTAGTTTTGTACTCACAGTCTACAAGAATCGTGATGTAGTTTTGTACTCACAGACTATGAGAGAATCATGATGTAGTTGTGTATGTACAATCAAGGAGAGAATGATGATGTAGTTTTGTACTCACAGTCTAAGATAGAATCATGATGTAGTTTTGTACTCACAGTCTAAGAGAGAATCATGATGTAGTTTTGTACTCACAGTCTAGGAGAGAATCTTGATGTAGTTTTGTACTCACAGTCTAGGAGAGAATCAAGATGTAGTTTTGTACTTATAGTCTAGGAGAGAATCATGATGTAGTTTTGTACTCACAGTCTAAGAGAGAATCATGATGTAGTTTTGTATGTACAGTCAAGGAGAGAATCATGATGTAGTTTTGTACTCAGTCTAGGAGAGAATCATGATGTAGTTTTGTACTCACAGTCTAAGAGAGAATCATGATGTAGTTTTGTACTCACAGTCTAGGAAAGAATCATGATGTAGTTTTGTACTCACAGTCTAGGAGAGAATCATGATGTACTTTTGTACTCACAGTCTAGGAGAGAATCATGATGTACTTTTGTACTCACAGTCTAGGAGAGAATCATGATGTAGTTTTATACTCACTATCTAGGAGAGAATCATGATGTAGTTTTGTACTCACAATCTAGGAGAGAATCATGATGTAGTTTTGTACTCACAGTCTAAGAGAGAATCATGATGTAGTTTTGTACTTATAGTCTAGGAGAGAATCATGATGTAGTTTTGTACTCATAGTTTAAGAGAGAATCATGATGTAGTTTTTTACTCACAGTCTAGGAGAGAATCATGATGTAGTTTTGTACTCACAGTCTAGGAGAGAATCATGATGTAGTTTTGTACTCACAATCTAGGAGAGAATCATGATGTAGTTTTGTACTCACAGTCTAAGAGAGAATCATGATGTAGTTTTGTACTCTCAGTCTAGGAGAGAATCATGATGTAGTTTTGTACTCACAGTCTAGGAGAGATTATGATGTAGTTTTGTATGTACAATCAAGGAGAGAATCATGATGTAGTTTTGTATGCACAGTCTAGGGGAGAATCATGATGTTGTTTTGTACTCACAGTCTAGGGGAGAATCATGATGTTGTTTTGTAGTCACATTCTAGGAGAGAATCATGAAGTAGTTTTGTATGCACAGTCTAGGGGTGAATCATGGTGTTGTTTTGTACTCACAGTCTAGGGGAGAATCATGATGTTGTTTTGTACTCACAGTCTAGGGGAGAATCATGATGTTGTTTTGTACTCACAGTCTAAGAGAGAATCATGATGTAGTTTTGTACTCTCAGTCTAGGAGAGAATCATGATGTAGTTTTGTACTCACAGTCTAGGAGAGATTATGATGTAGTTTTGTATGTACAATCAAGGAGAGAATCATGATGTAGTTTTGTATGCACAGTCTAGGGGAGAATCATGATGTTGTTTTGTACTCACAGTCTAGGGGAGAATCATGATGTTGTTTTGTAGTCACATTCTAGGAGAGAATCATGAAGTAGTTTTGTATGCACAGTCTAGGGGTGAATCATGGTGTTGTTTTGTACTCACAGTCTAGGGGAGAATCATGGTGTTGTTTTGTACTCACAGTCTAGGGGAGAATCATGAAGTAGTTTTGTATGCACAGTCTAGGGGTGAATCATGGTGTTGTTTTGTACTCACAGTCTAGGGGTGAATCATGGTGTTGTTTTGTACTCACAGTCTAGGGGAGAATCATGACGTAGTTTTGTACTCACAGTCTACGAGAGAATCATGATGTTGTTTTGTACTCACAGTCTAGGGGAGAATCATGATGTTGTTTTGTACTCACAGTCTAGCGGAGAATCATGATGTAGTTTTATACTCACAGTCTAGGGGAGAATCATGATGTTGTTTTGTACTCACAGTCTAGCGGAGAATCATGATGTAGTTTTGTACTCACAGTCTAGGGGAGAATCATGATGCATGTAGTTTTGCGGTCTGGGGGAGATATTATGCACAAATTACGTGTTTTCGTTCCATACAACTGATTTACCCCATAAAATATGAGAATCATGACATATATGGGGTATTTTGAAAAGATGTAGGTCTTATGTCCTATTCTAGGGGTCGTAGATTAATCCCTGAAAGTTTGGTGCTCGAGGTTGAAGCCGTTTAAGAGGAAAAGGTTAACCTACCTGCATACATACGCTAACTCGATTATAAGTTGATGACAACATAAATTTAATTTATTTTATATAGGCATCACTTGTGTGACAAGTTCCTGGTTTTTATGTATACTCTGACAACATTTATGGTTAATAACCAGGGATTTATGGGCCCTAGATGTGGGATCAGTGAAGCGTGTCATCAACAGTCCACTGCTTTTGGGTTAATGTGTGTGCTTGAGCCTTAATAAAATTTGTATGATTTTGATGAATTGCAAGTACATCACTGGATGTGTGAACTGACATTAGCTGTTGGTTGAGTCATAATGAAATGGTTGGTTAATGTCCCTAACATCGCAGAAATGGGCTGATGTGTGATCAGTGGTCATTCTAGCTTGTCCCTAACATTGCAGAAATGGGCTGATGTGTGAACAGTGGTCATTCTAGCTTGTCCCTAACATCGCAGAAATGGGCTGTTGTGTGAAAAGTGGTCATTCTAGCTTGTTCTTAACATCGCAGAAATGGGCTGATGTGTGAAAAGTGGTCATTCTAGCTTGTTCCTAACATCGCAGAAATGGGATGATGTGTGATCAGTGGTCATTCTAGCTTGTCCCTAACATCGCAGAAATAGGATGTGTGATCAGTGGTCATTCTAGCTTGTCCCTAACATCGCAGAAATGGGCTGATGTGTGATCAGTGGTCATTCTAGCTTGTTCTTAACATCGCAGAAATGGGCTGATGTGTGATCAGTGGTCATTCTAGCTTGTCCCTAACATCGCAGAAATGGGCTGATGTGTGATCAGTGGTCATTCTAGCTTGTCCCTAACATCGCAGAAATGGGCTGATGTGTGATCAGTGGTCATTCTAGCTTGTCCCTAACATCGCAGAAATGGGCTGATGGGTGATCAGTGGTCATTCTAGCTTGTCCCTAACATCGCAGAAATGGGCTGATGTGTGATCAGTGGTCATTCTAGCTTGTCCCTAACATCGCAGAAATGGGCTGATGTGTGATCAGTGGTCATTCTAGCTTGTCCCTAACAACGCAGAAATGGGCTGATGTGTGATCAGTGGTCATTCTAGCTTGTTCTTAACATCGCAGAAATGGGCTGATGTGTGATCAGTGGTCATTCTAGCTTGTCCCTAACATCACAGAAATGGGCTGATGTGTGATCAGTGGTCATTCTAGCTTGTTCTTAACATCGCAGAAATGGGCTGATGTGCGATCAGTGGTCATTCTAGCTTGTTCTTAACATCGCAGAAATGGGCTGATGTGCGATCAGTGGTCATTCTAGCTTGTTCTTAACATCGCAGAAATGGGCTGATGTGCGATCAGTGGTCATTCTAGCTTGTTCTTAACATCGCAGAAATGGGCTGATGTGTGATCAGTGGTCATTCTAGCTTGTTCTTAACATCGCAGAAATGGGCTGATGTGTGATCAGTGGTCATTCTAGCTTGTTCTTAACATCGCAGAAATGGGCTGATGTGTGATCAGTGGTCATTCTAGCTTGTAACATCGCAGAAATGGGCTGATGTGTGATCAGTGGTCATTCTAGCTTGTCCCTAACATCGCAGAAATGGGCTGATGTGTGATCAGTGGTCATTCTAGCTTGTGATCAGTGGTCATTCTAGCTTGTCCCTAACATCGCAGAAATGGGCTGATGTGTGATCAGTGGTCATTCTAGCTTGTTCTTAACATCGCAGAAATGGGCTGATGTGTGATCAGTGGTCATTCTAGCTTGTTCTTAACATCGCAGAAATGGGCTGATGTGTGATCAGTGGTCATTCTAGCTTGTTCTTAACATCGCAGAAATGGGCTGATGTGTGATCAGTGGTCATTCTAGCTTGTCCCTAACATCGCAGAAATGGGCTGATGTGTGATCAGTGGTCATTCTAGCTTGTCCCTAACATCGCAGAAATGGGCTGATGTGTGATCAGTGGTCATTCTAGCTTGTTCTTAACATCGCAGAAATGGGCTGATGTGTGATGAGTGGTCATTCTAGCTTGTTCTTAACATCGCAGAAATGGGCTGATGTGTGATCAGTGGTCATTCTAGCTTGTTCTTAACATCGCAGAAATGGGCTGATGTGTGATCAGTGGTCATTCTAGCTTGTCCCTAACATCGCAGAAATGGGCTGATGTGTGATCAGTGGTCATTCTAGCTTGTCCCTAACATCACAGAAATGGGCTGATGTGTGATCAGTGGTCATTCTAGCTTGTCCCTAACATCGCAGAAATGGGCTGATGTGTGATCAGTGGTCATTCTAGCTTGTCCCTAACATCACAGAAATGGGCTGATGTGTGATTAGTGGTCATTCTAGCTTGTTCTTAACATCGCAGAAATGGGCTGATGTGTGATCAGTGGTCATTCTAGCTTGTCCCTAACATCGCAGAAATGGGCTGATGTGTGATCAGTGGTCATTCTAGCTTGTCCCTAACATCGCAGAAATGGGCTGATGTGTGATCAGTGGTCATTCTAGCTTGTCCCTAACATCGCAGAAATGGGCTGATGTGTGATCAGTGGTCATTCTAGCTTGTCCCTAAC
Organism: Paraescarpia echinospica; assembly: GCA_020002185.1. Taxonomy (NCBI): domain Eukaryota; kingdom Metazoa; phylum Annelida; class Polychaeta; order Sabellida; family Siboglinidae; genus Paraescarpia; species Paraescarpia echinospica. The sequence goes on along the minus strand of CM034541.1, from coordinate 60,997,148 downwards.
ATCGCAGAAATGGGCTGATGTGTGATCAGTGGTCATTCTAGCTTGTCCCTAACATCGCAGAAATGGGCTGATGTGTGATCAGTGGTCATTCTAGCTTGTTCTTAACATCACAGAAATGGGCTGATGTGTGATCAGTGGTCATTCTAGCTTGTTCTTAACATCGCAGAAATGGGCTGATGTGTGATTAGTGGTCATTCTAGCTTGTTCCTAACATCACAGAAATGGGCTGATGTGTGATCAGTGGTCATTCTAGCTTGTCCCTAACATCGCAGAAATGGGCTGATGTGTGATCAGTGGTCATTCTAGCTTGTCCCTAACATCGCAGAAATGGGCTGATGTGTGATCAGTGGCCATTCTAGCTTGTTCTTAACATCGCAGAAATGGGCTGATGTGTGATTAGTGGTCATTCTAGCTTGTCCCTAACATCGCAGAAATGGGCTGATGTGTGATCAGTGGTCATTCTAGCTTGTTCTTAACATCACAGAAATGGGCTGATGTGTGATCAGTGGTCATTCTAGCTTGTCCCTAACATCACAGAAATGGGCTGATGTGTGATCAGTGGTCATTCTAGCTTGTTCTTAACATCACAGAAATGGGCTGATGTGTGATCAGTGGTCATTCTAGCTTGTCCCTAACATCACAGAAATGGGCTGATGTGTGATTAGTGGTCATTCTAGCTTGTCCCTAACATCGCAGAAATGGGCTGATGTGTGATCAGTGGTCATTCTAGCTTGTCCCTAACATCGCAGAAATGGGCTGATGTGTGATCAGTGGTCATTCTAGCTTGTCCCTAACATCGCAGAAATAGGATGATGCAGACCTGCTACCATTCCGGATTGTCCGGAATCATTCCGGAAAACCACCTCAAATTACGGTATTACGGCGAGGGATGAAAATATTAAGGATTCTTTCGTTGTCACAATGATCGTCAATCACTTCCGTGCTCCTCAAATTTAGCTTCACTTTATTCAACAGGTGGCAGCATATATACACTGCTTGTTGTGACATGGTTTTTGACTCGCTGCTTCTGGTCATAATCTGACCAATAGGAAACGGCGACAAATTTGCATTTCCGCGCTCATGGCGCTCAAACAAGATGAAGTCACGACTCACGCGGCACAAAATGATGGCGGGGATCGAAACGGCACCACTACCAGCCAAGAAGAAACATGTGCTGCAAACGTTTATATCAGCATGCACGTAGACATGGCCCGTATTGTCAAGTTTAAAGAAGGGGGTCGGCTTTACATACTGCCGTATACGTGAAATTTATTTTCCTATTTCACATGGTCATTGGTGGCTGGAATAATTGCAGGTATTGACTATGTCGTTAGACTAGTACTAGTGACAGAGTAGTGGGTGTTGTACTTGTAGTGTCAGATCAACTGACTGTACTAAGACTAAGTGTATTTATTGAGTTTAGTCTATCATTTACAGGGATAGGCTGATATTTATATACACTAGAGTTGAGTAGACCAGACGATGACTAGCGTAACGTAATGGTTTTGCTGTCCCCCGGCACGATTTTGCGTTTGTCTTTGATCTAGTCAAGCTGCTTTACTGTGTAGTCTATAGCCTGGCCCTAGGTATACCGGATACTAATATTAATCCTAATTACACCACAAATAGACAACGACGTGACGCTTTGTTATATTTTGTCATGTTTTTGTAGTCAGCTTGCTGTTTTTGAAATTTACGTAAAATCAGAATTACAATGCATTTGCTGTAGCATTTGGTAGTACATATGGCATGGCATTGGTAAACCCAGACTAGACTGTAGCATTTGGTAGTACATATGGCATGGCATTGGTACACCCAGACTAGACTGTAGCATTTGGTAGTACATATGGCATGGCATTGGTAAACCCAGACTAGACTGTAGCATTTGGTAGTACATATGGCATGGCATTGGTACACCCAGACTAGACTGTAGCATTTGGTAGTACATATGGCATGGCACTGGAACACCCAGACTAGACTGTAACATTTGGTAGTACATATGGCATGGCATTGGTACACCCAGACTAGACTGTAGCATTTGGTAGTACATATGGCATGGCATTGGTACACCCAGACTAGACTGTAGCATTTGGTAGTACATATGGCATGGCACTGGAACACCCAGACTAGACTGTATTCCATTTGGTAGTACATATGGCATGGCATTGGTAAACCCAGACTAGACTGTAGTATTTGGTAGTACATATGGCATGGCACTGGAACACCCAGACTAGACTGTAGCATTTGGTAGTACATATGGCATGGCATTGGTAAACTCAGACTAGACTGTAGCATTTGGTAGTACATATCGCATGGCATTGGTACACCCAGACTAGACTGTAGCATTTGGTAGTTCATATGGCATGGCATTGGTACACCCAGACTAGACTGTAGCATTTGGTAGTACATATGGCATGGCATTGGTACACCCAGACTAGACTGTAGCATTTGGTAGTACATATCGCATGGCATTGGTAAACTCAGACTAGACTGTAGCATTTGGTAGTACATATGGCATGGCATTGGTACACCCAGACTAGACTGTAGCATTTGGTAGTACATATCGCATGGCATTGGTAAACTCAGACTAGACTGTAGCATTTGGTAGTACATATGGCATGGCATTGGTAAACCCAGACTAGACTAGCACTTGGTAGTACATATGGCATGGCATTGGTAAACTCAGACTAGACTGTAGCATTTGGTAGTACATAAGGCATGGCATTGGTAAACCCAGACAAGACTAGCATTTGGTAGTTCATATGGCATGGCATTGGTACACCCAGACTAGACTGTAGCATTTGGTAGTACATATCGCATTGGAACACCCAGACTAGACTGTAGCATTTGGTAGTACATATCACATGGCATTGGAAAACCCAGACTAGACTGTAGCATTTGGTATTACATATCGCATGGCATTGGTAAACTCAGACTAGACTGTAGCATTTGGTAGTACATATGGCATGGCATTGGTACACCCAGACTAGACTGTAGCATTTGGTAGTACATATCGCATGGCATTGGTACACCCAGACTAGACTGTAGCATTTGGTAGTTCATATGACATGGCATTGGTAAACTCAGACTAGACTGTAGCATTTGGTAGTACATATGGCATGGCATTGGTAAACTCAGACTAGACTGTAGCATTTGGTAGTACATATGGCATGGCATTGGTAAACCCAGACTAGACTGTAGCATTTGGTAGTACATATGGCATGGCATTGGTAAACTCAGACTAGACTGTAGCATTGGTAAACTCAGACTAGACTGTAGCATTTGGTAGTACATATGGCATGGCATTGGTAAACTCAGACTAGACTGTAGCATTGGTAAACTCAGACTAGACTGTAGCATTTGGTAGTACATATGGCATGGCATTGGTAAACCCAGACTAGACTGTAGCATTTGGTAGTACATATGGCATGGCATTGGTACACCCAGACTAGACTGTAGCATTTGGTAGTACATATGGCATGGCATTGGTAAACTCAGACTAGACTGTAGCATTTGGTAGTACATATGGCATGGCATTGGTACACCCAGACTAGACTGTAGCATTTGATAGTACATATGGCATGGCATTGGTAAACCCAGACTAGACTGTAGCATTTGGTAGTACATATGGCATGGCACTGGTACACCCAGACTAGACTGTAGCATTTGGTAGTACATATGGCATGGCATTGGTAAACCCAGACTAGACTGTAGCATTTGGTAGTACATATGGCATGGCATTGGTACACCCAGACTAGACTAGCATTTGGTAGTACATATGGCATGGCACTGGAACACCCAGACTAGACTGTAACATTTGGTAGTACATATGGCATGGCATTGGTACACCCAGACTAGACTGTAGCATTTGGTAGTACATATGGCATGGCATTGGTACACCCAGACTAGACTGTAGCATTTGGTAGTACATATGGCATGGCACTGGAACACCCAGACTAGACTGTATCATTTGGTAGTACATATGGCATGGCATTGGTAAACCCAGACTAGACTGTAGTATTTGGTAGTACATATGGCATGGCACTGGAACACCCAGACTAGACTGTAGCATTTTGTAGTACATATGGCATGGCATTGGTAAACTCAGACTAGACTGTTGCATTTGGTAGTACATATCGCATGGCATTGGTACACCCAGACTAGACTGTAGCATTTGGTAGTTCATATGGCATGGCATTGGTACACCCAGACTAGACTGTAGCATTTGGTAGTTCATATGGCATGGCATTGGTACACCCAGACTAGACTGTAGCATTTGGTAGTACATATGGCATGGCATTGGTACACCCAGACTAGACTGTAGCATTTGGTAGTACATATCGCATGGCATTGGTAAACTCAGACTAGACTGTAGCATTTGGTAGTACATATGGCATGGCATTGGTACACCCAGACTAGACTGTAGCATTTGGTAGTACATATCGCATGGCATTGGTAAACCCAGACTAGACTAGCATTTGGTAGTACATATGGCATGGCATTGGTAAACTCAGACTAGACTGTAGCATTTGGTAGTACATATGGCATGGCATTGGTAAACCCAGACTAGACTAGCATTTGGTAGTTCATATGGCATGGCATTGGTACACCCAGACTAGACTGTAGCATTTGGTAGTACATATCGCATGGCATTGGAACACCCAGACTAGACTGTAGCATTTGGTAGTACATATCGCATGGCATTGGAACACCCAGACTAGACTGTAGCATTTGGTAGTACATATCGCATGGCATTGGTAAACTCAGACTAGACTGTAGCATTTGGTAGTACATATGGCATGGCATTGGTACACCCAGACTAGACTGTAGCATTTGGTAGTACATATCGCATGGCATTGGTACACCCAGACTAGACTGTAGCATTTGGTAGTTCATATGACATGGCATTGGTAAACTCAGACTAGACTGTAGCATTTGGTAGTACATATGGCATGGCATTGGTAAACTCAGACTAGACTGTAGCATTTGGTAGTACATATGGCATGGCATTGGTAAACCTAGACTAGACTGTAGCATTTGGTAGTGCATATGGCATGGCATTGGTAAACTCAGACTAGACTGTAGCATTTGGTAGTACATATGGCATGGCATTGGTAAACTCAGACTAGACTGTAGCATTTGGTAGTACATATGGCATGGCATTGGTAAACCTAGACTAGACTGTAGCATTTGGTAGTGCATATGGCATGGCATTGGTAGTTCATATGGCATGGCATTGGTAACACCCAGACTAGACTGTAGCATTTGGGTAGTTCATATAGGCATGGCATTGGTAAACCCAGACTAGACTGTAGCATTTGGTAGTACATATGGCATGGCATTGGTACACCCAGACTAGACTGTAGCATTTGGTAGTCATATCGCATGGCATTGGTACACCCAGACTAGACTGTAGCATTTGGTAGTACATGGCATTGGTAAACCAGACTAGACTGTAGCATTTGGTAGTTCATATGGCATGGCATTGGTACACCCAGACTAGACTGTAGCATTTGGTAGTTCATAATGGCATTGGGACTAGACTGTAGCATTTGGTAGTTCATACACATACACCAGACTAGACTGTAGCATTTGGTAGTACATATGGCATGGCATTGGTAAACCCAGACTAGACTGTAGCATTTGGTAGTACATATCGCATGGCATTGGTAAACCCAGACTAGACTGTAGCATTTGGTAGTTAATATGGCATGGCATTGGTAAACCCAGACTAGACTGTAGCATTTGGTAGTACATATGGCATGGCATTGGTACACCCAGACTAGACTGTAGCATTTGGTAGTACATATGGCATGGCATTGGTAAACTCAGACTAGACTGTAACATTTGGTAGTACATATCGCATGGCATTGGTACACCCAGACTAGACTGTAGCATTTGGTAGTACATATAGCCTGGCATTGGTACACCCAGATTAGACTGTAACATTTGGTAGTACATATAGCCTGGCATTGGTACACCCAGACTAGACTGTAACATTTGGTAGTACATATAGCCTGGCATTGGTACACCCAGATTAGACTGTAACATTTGGTAGTACATATAGCCTGGCATTGGTACACCCAGACTAGACTGTAGCATTTGGTAGTACATATAGCCTGGCATTGGTACACCCAGATTAGACTGTAACATTTGGTAGTACATATAGCCTGGCATTGGTACACCCAGACTAGACTGTAACATTTGGTAGTACATATAGCCTGGCATTGGTACACCCAGATTAGACTGTAACATTTGGTAGTACATATAGCCTGGCATTGGTACACCCAGACTAGACTGTAACATTTGGTAGTACATATAGCCTGGCATTGGTACACCCAGATTAGACTGTAACATTTGGTAGTACATATAGCCTGGCATTGGTACACCCAGACTAGACTGTAGCATTTGGTAGTACATATAGCCTGGCATTGGTACACCCAGATTAGACTGTAACATTTGGTAGTACAAATAGCCTGGCATTGGTACACCCAGACTAGACTAACATTTGGTAGTACATATAGCCTGGCATTGGTACACCCAGATTAGACTGTAACATTTGGTAGTACATATAGCCTGGCATTGGTACACCCAGATTACACTAGCATTTGCAGTGTTCATATTCTTATGCATCAGTAACAACCAAACATTATGCTGTGGGCAAATGCATAATATACATCTTCTTACATGTTGTAAGATGTGCTGTACATTGTTATAATTGAGATTCATTATGTTTGGTTTGGGAAATAAACTACTGATTGATTCATTCATTGATCATGAATTATGTAATTAGTTATGTGATATATCAGTAGTACTTATTGTAGGTTATCATTTATTGCTAATTGCCAATGAGCTCATGTTTCCGCTGCTTGCTGGTATCAACTCAACAATTCTACTGGCAATGTTTAATGATCTTCTCAGTTGCTACAGTTGTGTTATTATTCAACACAAGGTCTGTCAGTTACCTTTCTCATCTGTCTTGATAAGGATCCATCTATCCTTGTGAGGATCCACCTTTCTTTGTGATGATCAATTTGTCCTTATGAGGATCCATCTGTCTTTGTGATGATCTAATTGTTCTTGTGAAGATCAGTCTATCTTAGTGTCCTTCTGAAGATCCACCTATCTGTGTGAGGATCCATCTGTCCTATTGAGGATCCACGATGTTACCCTTTATAATCTGTTTTGCACTTCACTATAATAGAAACAGGAAAGAGCATTTCACAGAGAGAACCAGACCTAGAATTAAATGCTCATAAACTGCTGTTTGAGTGACGAGGTTAGACTTGAAACACATCCAGCATTACTGTTGAGCAATGCACTAGTGCCTGCTAGCTCTAGTGTCTTGTAGTTCTAGTGTCTGCTAGCTCTAGTGCCTTGTAGCTCTAGTGCCTGCTAGCTCTAGTGTCTTGTAGTTCTAGTGCCTGCTATCTCTAGAGCCTTGTAGTTCTAGGGCCTGCTAGCACTAGTGCCTTGTAGCTCTAGTGCTTGCTAGGTCTAGTGGCTGCTAGCTCTAGTGCCTTGTAATTCAGGAACTCTAACTATACATTATGTGGTTGAGACAGTCATTCTCGAGACAACATTGTCATTACAGTAGTCTGCATCCGACCCTTAAGACTAAGCGACTGTCTAACTAACTATACATTATGTGGTTGAGACAGTCATTCTCGAGACAACATTTTCATTACAGTAGTCTGCATCCCACCCTTAAGACTAAGAGACTGTCTAACTAACTATACATTATGTGGTTGAGACAGTCATTCTCGAGACAACATTGTCATTACAGTAGTCTGCATCCCACCCTTAAGACTAAGAGACTGTCTAACTAACTATACATTATGTGGTTGAGACAGTCATTCTCGAGACAACATTGTCATTACAGTAGTCTGCATCCCACCCTTAAGACTAAGAGACTGTCTAACTAACTATACATTATGTGGTTGAGACAGTCATTCTCGAGACAACATTGTCATTACAGTAGTCTGCATCCGACCCTTAAGACTAAGAGACTGTCTAACTAACTATACATTATGTGGTTGAGACAGTCATTCTCGAGACAACATTGTCATTACAGTAGTCTGCATCCCACCCTTAAGACTAAGAGACTGTCTAACTAACTATACATTATGTGGTTGAGACAGTCATTCTCGAGACAACATTGTCATTACAGTAGTCTGCATCCCACCCTTAAGACTAAGAGACTGTCTAACTAACTATACATTATGTGGTTGAGACAGTCATTCTCGAGACAACATTTTCATTACAGTAGTCTGCATCCCACCCTTAAGACTAAGAGACTGTCTAACTAACTATACATTATGTGGTTGAGACAGTCATTCTCGAGACAACATTGTCATTACAGTAGTCTGCATCCGACCCTTAAGACTAAGAGACTGTCTAACTAACTATACATTATGTGGTTGAGACAGTCATTCTCGAGACAACATTGTCATTACAGTAGTCTGCATCCCACCCTTAAGACTAAGAGACTGTCTAACTAACTATACATTATGTGGTTGAGACAGTCATTCTCGAGACAACATTGTCATTACAGTAGTCTGCATCCGACCCTTAAGACTAAGAGACTGTCTAACTAACTATACATTATGTGGTTGAGACAGTCATTCTCGAGACAACATTGTCATTACAGTAGTCTGCATCCCACCCTTAAGACTAAGAGACTGTCTAACTAACTATACATTATGTGGTTGAGACAGTCATTCTCGAGACAACATTGTCATTACAGTAGTCTGCATCCCACCCTTAAGACTAAGAGACTGTCTAACTAACTATACATTATGTGGTTGAGACAGTCATTCTCGAGACAACATTGTCATTACAGTAGTCTGCATCCCACCCTTAAGACTAAGAGACTGTCTAACTAACTATACATTATGTGGTTGAGACAGTAATTCTTGAGACAACATTGTCATTACAGTAGTCTGTATCCCACCCTTAAGACTAAGAGACTGTCTAACTAACTATACATTATGTGGTTGAGACAGTCATTCTCGAGACAACATTTTCATTACAGTAGTCTGCATCCCACCCTTAAGACTAAGAGACTGTCTAACTAACTATACATTATGTGGTTGAGACAGTCATTCTCGAGACAACATTTTCATTACAGTAGTCTGCATCCCACCCTTAAGACTAAGAGACTGTCTAACTAACTATACATTATGTGGTTGAGACAGTCATTCTTGAGACAACATTGTCATTACAGTAGTCTGCATCCCACCCTTAAGACTAAGAGACTGTCTAACTAACTATACATTATGTGGTTGAGACAGTCATTCTCGAGACAACATTGTCATTACAGTAGTCTGTATCCCACCCTTAAGACTAAGAGACTGTCTAACTAACTATACATTATGTGGTTGAGACAGTCATTCTCGAGACAACATTGTCATTACAGTAGTCTGCATCCCACCCTTAAGACTAAGAGACTGTCTAACTAACTATACAGGGTTGAGACAGTCATTCCCTAGACAACATTGTCATTACAAAGTAGTCTGCATCCCACCCTTTAAGACTAGCAGACGTCTAACTAACTATACATTACATGGTTGAGACAGTCATTCCCTAGACAACATTGTCATTACAGTAGTCCGCATCCCACCCTTTAAGACTACCAAGAGGACTGGGTTCAACTAACCATACATTGCGTGGTTGAGACAGTCATTCCCCGAGGACAATACTGTGGCCATAGTAGTCTGCATCCCACTCCTAAAGACTCAAGAGATCAGTCTAACTAACTATACATTATGTGGTTGAGACAGTCATTCTCGAGACAACATTTTCATTACAGTAGTCTGCATCCCACCCTAAAGACTAAGAGACTGTCTAACTAACTATACATTATGTGGTTGAGACAGTCATTCTCGAGACAACATTTTCATTACAGTAGCCTGCATCCCACCCTTAAGACTAAGAGACTGTCTAACTAACTATACATTATGTGGTTGAGACAGTCATTCTCGAGACAACATTTTCATTACAGTAGTCTGCATCCCACCCTAAAGACTAAGAGACTGTCTAAGTAACTATACATTATGTGGTTGAGACAGTCATTCTCGAGATGATTTTCAATAAGTGCACTGCAATCCCACCCTTTTGAGACTAAGAGACTGTCTAACTAACTATACATTATGTGGTTGAGACAGTCATTCTCGAGACAACATTTTCATTACAGTAGTCTGCATCCCACCCTAAAGACTAAGAGACTGTCTAAGTAACTATACATTATGTGGTTGAGACAGTCATTCTCGAGACAACATTGTCATTACAGTAGTCTGCATCCCACCCTTAAGACTAAGAGACTGTCTAACTAACTATACATTATGTGGTTGAGACAGTCATTCTTGAGACAACATTTTCATTACAGTAGTCTGCATCCCACCCTTAAGACTAAGAGACTGTCTAACTAACTATACATTATGTGGTTGAGACAGTCATTCTCGAGACAACATTTTCATTACAGTAGCCTGCATCCCACCCTTAAGACTAAGAGACTGTCTAACTAACTATACATTATGTGGTTGAGACAGTCATTCTCGAGACAACATTTTCATTACAGTAGCCTGCATCCCACCCTTAACACTAAGAGACTGTCTAACTAACTATACATTATGTGGTTGAGACAGTCATTCTCGAGACAACATTGTCATTACAGTAGCCTGCATCCCACCCTTAAGACTAAGAGACTGTCTAACTAACTATACATTATGTGGTTGAGACAGTCATTCTCGAGACAACATTGTCATTACAGTAGTCTGCATCCCACCCTAAAGACTAAGAAACTGTCTAAGTATCTATACATTATGTGGTTGAGACAGTCATTCTGGAGACAACATTGTCATTACAGTAGTCTGCATCCGACCCTTAAGACTAAGAGACTGTCTAACTAACTATACATTATGTGGTTGAGACAGTCATTCTCGAGACAACATTGTCATTACAGTAGTCTGCATCCCACCCTAAAGACTAAGAGACTGTCTAAGTAACTATACATTATGTGGTTGAGACAGTCATTCTGGAGACAACATTGTCATTACAGTAGTCTGCATCCCACCCTTAAGACTAAGAGACTGTCTAACTTACTATACATTATGTGGTTGAGACAGTCATTCTTGAGACAACATTGTCATTACAGTAGTCTGCATCCCACCCTAAAGACTAAGAGACTGTCTAAGTAACTATACATTATGTGGTTGAGACAGTCATTCTGGAGACAACATTGTCATTACAGTAGTCTGCATCCGACCCTTAAGACTAAGAGACTGTCTAACTAACTATACATTATGTGGTTGAGACAGTCATTCTGGAGACAACATTGTCATTACAGTAGCCTGCATCCCACCCTGAAGACTAAGAGACTGTCTAAGTAACTATACATTATGTGGTTGAGACAGTCATTCTCGAGACAACATTGTCATTACAGTAGTCTGCATCCCACCCTTAAGACTAAGAGACTGTCTAACTAACTATACATTATGTGGTTGAGACAGTCATTCTCGAGACAACATTGTCATTACAGTAGTCTGCATCCCACCCTTAAGACTAAGAGACTGTCTAACTAACTATACATTATGTGGTTGAGACAGTCATTCTCGAGACAACATTGTCATTACAGTAGTCTGCATCCCACCCTTAAGACTAAGAGACTGTCTAGCTAACTATACATTATGTGGTTGAGACAGTCATTCTCGAGACAACATTGTCATTACAGTAGTCTGCATCCCACCCTTAAGACTAAGAGACTGTCTAACTAACTATACATTATGTGGTTGAGACAGTAATTCTTGAGACAACATTGTCATTACAGTAGTCTGTATCCCACCCTTAAGACTAAGAGACTGTCTAACTAACTATACATTATGTGGTTGAGACAGTCATTCTCGAGACAACATTGTCATTACAGTAGTCTGCATCCCACCCTAAAGACTAAGAGACTGTCTAACTAACTATACATTATGTGGTTGAGACAGTCATTCTCGAGACAACATTTTCATTACAGTAGCCTGCATCCCACCCTTAAGACTAAGAGACTGTCTAACTAACTATACATTATGTGGTTGAGACAGTCATTCTCGAGACAACATTTTCATTACAGTAGTCTGCATCCCACCCTAAAGACTAAGAGACTGTCTAACTAACTATACATTATGTGGTTGAGACAGTTATTCTCGAGACAACATTTTCATTACAGTAGTCTGCATCCCACCCTTAAGACTAAGAGACTGTCTAACTAACTATACATTATGTGGTTGAGACAGTCATTCTCGAGACAACATTTTCATTACAGTAGTCTGCATCCCACCCTTAAGACTAAGAGAATGTCTAACTAACTATACATTATGTGGTTGAGACAGTCATTCTTGAGACAACATTGTCATTACAGTAGTCTGCATCCCACCCTTAAGACTAAGAGACTGTCTAACTAACTATACATTATGTGGTTGAGACAGTCATTCTTGAGACAACATTGTCATTACAGTAGTCTGCATCCGACCCTTAAGACTAAGAGACTGTCTAACTAACTATACATTATGTGGTTGAGACAGTCATTCTCGAGACAACATTGTCATTACAGTAGTCTGCATCCCACCCTTAAGACTAAGAGACTGTCTAACTAACTATACATTATGTGGTTGAGACAGTCATTCTCGAGACAACATTGTCATTACAGTAGTCTGCATCCCACCCTTAAGACTAAGAGACTGTCTAACTAACTATACATTATGTGGTTGAGACAGTCATTCTCGAGACAACATTGTCATTACAGTAGTCTGCATCCCACCCTTAAGACTAAGAGACTGTCTAACTAACTATACATTATGTGGTTGAGACAGTAATTCTTGAGACAACATTGTCATTACAGTAGTCTGTATCCCACCCTTAAGACTAAGAGACTGTCTAACTAACTATACATTATGTGGTTGAGACAGTCATTCTCGAGACAACATTTTCATTACAGTAGTCTGCATCCCACCCTTAAGACTAAGAGACTGTCTAACTAACTATACATTATGTGGTTGAGACAGTCATTCTCGAGACAACATTTTCATTACAGTAGTCTGCATCCCACCCAGTAGTCTGCATCCCACCCTTAAGACTAAGAGACTGTCTAACTAACTATACATTATGTGGTTGAGACAGTCATTCTTGAGACAACATTGTCATTACAGTAGTCTGCATCCCACCCTTAAGACTAAGAGACTGTCTAACTAACTATACATTATGTGGTTGAGACAGTCATTCTCGAGACAACATTGTCATTACAGTAGTCTGCATCCCACCCTTAAGACTAAGAGACTGTCTAAGTAACTATACATTATGTGGTTGAGACAGTCATTCTCGAGACAACATTGTCATTACAGTAGTCTGCATCCCACCCTTAAGACTAAGAGACTGTCTAACTAACTATACATTATGTGGTTGAGACAGTCATTCTCGAGACAACATTGTCATTACAGTAGTCTGCATCCCACCCTTAAGACTAAGAGACTGTCTAACTAACTATACATTATGTGGTTGAGACAGTCATTCTCGAGACAACATTTTCATTACAGTAGTCTGCATCCGACCCTTAAGACTAAGAGACTGTCTAACTAACTATACATTATGTGGTTGAGACAGTCATTCTGGAGACAACATTGTCATTACAGTAGCCTGCATCCCACCCTTAAGACTAAGAGACTGTCTAAGTAACTATACATTATGTGGTTGAGACAGTCATTCTCGAGACAACATTGTCATTACAGTAGTCTGCATCCCACCCTTAAGACTAAGAGACTGTCTAACTAACTATACATTATGTGGTTGAGACAGTCATTCTTGAGACAACATTGTCATTACAGTAGTCTGCATCCCACCCTTAAGACTAAGAGACTGTCTAACTAACTATACATTATGTGGTTGAGACAGTCATTCTTGAGACAACATTGTCATTACAGTAGTCTGCATCCCACCCTTAAGACTAAGAGACTGTCTAACTACTGTAGCAAGCTACATCTGGGCGTTCACTCGTGGAATATGACATCCGGTACTTCAGATTATTGTCCAGTCTGAGCTGGTTTTCAACATGAATTATGTAATACTTCATTAAGCCTATTCAGTAATTAGTACATCAGGTAATATTTATGGGGTCCAGATATTGCAGGAGTAAATCCACACTGACTCGTTGCTGCTGCATTTGTTTGTCTTCTAATGTCTAGTTTGTGGACATTTTAATAGTTTGTAAGTTTTCACGTTAAAAATATTCTTTGCAGGTAAGTCTTAGTAGTGTCCAGGCCAATGGCATGAGATGTTCAGGTAAGTCTTAGTAGTGTCCAGGTCAATGGCATGAAATGTTCAGGTAAGTCTTAGTAGTGTCCATGCCAATTTCATGAGATGTTCAGGTAAGTCTTAGTAGTGTCCAGGCCAATGGCATGAAATGTTCAGGTAAGTCTTAGTAGTGTCCATGCCAATTTCATGAGATGTTCAGGTAAGTCTTAGTAGTGTCCAGGCCAATGACATGAGATGTTCAGGTAAGTCTTAGTAGTATCCAGGCCAATGACATGAGATGTTCAAGTAAGTCTTAGTAGTGTCCAGGCCAATGACATGAGATGTTCAGGTAAGTCTTAGTAGTATCCAGGCCAATGGCATGAGATGTTCAGGTAAGTCTTAGTAGTGTCCAGGCCAATGACATGAGATGTTCAAGTAAGTCTTAGTAGTGTCCAGGCCAATGGCATGAGATGTTCAGGTAAGTCTTAGTAGTATCCAGGCCAATGGCATGAGATATTCAGGTAAGTCTTAGTAGTGTCCAGGCCAATGACATGATATGTTCAGGTAAGTCTTAATAGTATCCAGGCCAATGGCATGAGATGTTCAGGTAAGTCTTAGTAGTGTCCAGGCCAATGACATGAGATGTTCAGGTAAGTCTTAGTAGTGTCCAGGCCAATGGCATGAGATGTTCAGGTAAGTCTTAGTAGTGTCCAGGCCAATGGCATGAGATGTTCAGGTAAGTCTTAGTAGTGTCCAGGCCAATGGCATGAGATGTTCAGGTAAGTCTTAGTAGTGTCCAGGCCAATGGCATGAGATGTTCAGGTAAGTCTTAGTAGTGTCCAGGCCAATGGCATGAGATGTTCAGGTAAGTCTTAGTAGTGTCCAGGCCAATGACATGATATGTTCAGGTAAGTCTTAGTAGTATCCAGGCCAATGGCATGAGATGTTCAGGTAAGTCTTAGTAGTGTCCAGGCCAATGACATGAGATGTTCAGGTAAGTCTTAGTAGTGTCCAGGCCAATGGCATGAGATGTTCAGGTAAGTCTTAGTAGTGTCCAGGCCAATGGCATGAGATGTTCAGGTAAGTCTTAGTAGTGTCCAGGCCAATGACATGAGATGTTCAGGTAAGTCTTAGTAGTGTCCAGGCCAATGGCATGAGATGTTCAGGTAAGTCTTAGTAGTGTCCAGGCCAATGGCATGAGATGTTCAGGTAAGTCTTAGTAGTGTCCATGCCAATGGCATGAGATGTTCAGGTAAGTCTTAGTAGTGTCCAGGCCAATGACATGAGATGTTCAGGTAAGTCTTAGTAGTGTCCAGGCCAATGACATGAGATGTTCAAGTAAGTTATACTTGTTTTAAATAATTAATGTATTAGTATTGTATGTGTTAGTCTTGCACTGCTATGGCCAGATCAGTCTGATGTCATGACCTGGTCAGTCTGGTGTCATGACTCTGGTCAGTCTGGTGTCATGACCTGGTCAGTCTGTTGTCATGACCTGGTCAGTCTGATGTCATGACCTGGCAGGCCTTGGTCAGAAGTAATAATGACCAGTAGGAGTGGGTTCTTGTACATCTGGTGCACACGGCTCTCTACAGGTGGCACAACTGTTCATGTAGTACTTCAAGTCTTGGTTTATAATCATTGATTAGTTGATGAGGATTTTATGTATAATACATTCAGTCATTTAATATTTGCAATGTTATTATTTTGTGCTTTTTGCATCCAGCACATGATTTAATGTCCTTGCATGCAATCAATCTTTGGATTCTTATTCACCTTTTGTTATGTCCTTGTTGCTTTGTAACTAAAAAGGTATGCTCTTATATAGTGTGGTATCCGGTCCTCAGGTTGGCTCAAGGTGAACAACTTAATATACTGTTTGCTAGAGTAAATAACAAAAATGGAAATATGTAATTACATTTTCTATGGAACAATCCACAAAACCACTCTGTCAGAATTTCTAAGAATTACCTCGGGTATGTGGTTACCATGGTTACTGTTACGCAAATTGATTAGTATTTAATATCTGACATTCTTTTCATATACACGTAAGACACTGAAAAATTAGTCAAGATTGAACAAGTAGTTTTTAAGATATGACAGTTAATTAAAATATGACATTTCATGAGGAGTCTGTTGCCTTCTGTCATTTGTCTGTACATTGTACAGTGTTGAACTGGTCCGTGGCTGTCTGAGTGGCTGGATCAACTAGTGTGTCATGTTGCCTGTCACTGTACATTGTAAAGTGTTGAACTGGTCCGTGGCTGTCTGAGTGGCTGGATCAACTAGTGTGTCATGTTGCCTGTCACTGTACATTGTACAGTGTTGAACTGGTCCGTGGCTGTCTGAGTGGCTGGATCAACTAGTGTGTCATGTTGCCTGTCACATTGTACAGTGTTGAACTGGTCCGTCGCTGACTAAGCAGCTGGATCAGCTAGTGTGCCATGTTGCCTGTCACTGTACATTGTACAGTGTTGAACTGGTCCGTGGCTGTCTGAGTGGCTGGATCAACTAGTGTGTCATGTTGCCTGTCACTGTACATTGTACAGTGTTGAACTGGTCCGTGGCTGTCTGAGTGGCTGGATCAACTAGTGTGCCATGTTGCCTGTCACTGTACATTGTACAGTGTTGAACTGGTCCGTGGCTGTCTGAGTGGCTGGATCAACTAGTGTGTCATGTTGCCTGTCACTGTACATTGTACAGTGTTGAACTGGTCCGTGGCTGTCTGAGCGGCTGGATCAACTAGTGTGCCATGTTGCCTCTCACTGTACATTGTACAGTGTTGAACTGGTCCGTGGCTGTCTGAGTGGCTGGATCAACTAGTGTGTCATGTTGCCTGTCACATTGTACAGTGTTGAACTGGTCCGTCGCTGACTAAGCAGCTGGATCAGCTAGTGTGCCATGTTGCCTGTCACTGTACATTGTACAGTGTTGAACTGGTCCGTGGCTGTCTGAGTGGCTGGATCAACTAGTGTGTCATGTTGCCTGTCACATTGTACAGTGTTGAACTGGTCCGTCGCTGACTAAGCAGCTGGATCAGCTAGTGTGCCATGTTGCCTGTCACTGTACATTGTACAGTGTTGAACTGGTCCGTGGCTGTCTGAGTGGCTGGATCAACTAGTGTGTCATGTTGCCTGTCACTGTACATTGTACAGTGTTGAACTGGTCCGCGGCTGTCTGAGTGGCTGGATCAACTAGTGTGCCATGTTGCCTGTCACTGTACATTGTACAGTGTTGAACTGGTCCGTGGCTGGATCAACTAGTGTGTCATGTTGCCTGTCACTGTACATTGTACAGTGTTGAACTGGTCCGTGGCTGTCTGAGCGGCTGGATCAACTAGTGTGTCATGTTGGCTCTCACTGTACATTGTACAGTGTTGAACTGGTCCGTGGCTGTCTGAGTGGCTGGATCAACTAGTGTGTCATGTTGCCTCTCACTGTACATTGTACAGTGTTGAACTGGTCCGTGGCTGTCTGAGTGGCTGGATCAACTAGTGTGCCATGTTGCCTGTCACTGTACATTATACAGTGTTGAACTGGTCCGTGGCTGTCTGAGTGGCTGGATCAACTAGTGTGTCATGTTGCCTGTCACATTGTACAGTGTTGAACTGGTCCGTCGCTGACTAAGCAGCTGGATCAGCTAGTGTGCCATGTTGCCTGTCACTGTACATTGTACAGTGTTGAACTGGTCCGTGGCTGTCTGAGTGGCTGGATCAACTAGTGTGTAATGTTGCCTGTCACTGTACATTGTACAGTGTTGAACTGGTCCGCGGCTGTCTGAGTGGCTGGATCAACTAGTGTGCCATGTTGCCTGTCACTGTACATTGTACAGTGTTGAACTGGTCCGTGGCTGTCTGAGTGGCTGGATCAACTAGTGTGCCATGTTGCCTGTCACTGTACATTGTACAGTGTTGAACTGGTCCGTGGCTGTCTGAGTGGCTGGATCAACTAGTGTGCCATGTTGCCTGTCACTGTACATTGTACAGTGTTGAACTGGTGGCTGTCTGAGTGGCTGGATCAACTAGTGTGTCATGTTGCCTGTCACTGTACATTGTACAGTGTTGAACTGGTCCGTGGCTGTCTGAGTGGCTGGATCAACTAGTGTGTCATGTTGCCTGTCACTGTACATTGTACAGTGTTGAACTGGTCCGTGGCTGTCTGAGTGGCTGGATCAACTAGTGTGCCATGTTGCCTGTCACTGTACATTGTACAGTGTTGAACTGGTCCGTGGCTGTCTGAGTGGCTGGATCAACTAGTGTGTCATGTTGCCTGTCACTGTACATTGTACAGTGTTGAACTGGTCCGTGGCTGTCTGAGTGGCTGGATCAACTAGTGTGTCATGTTGCCTCTCACTGTACATTGTACAGTGTTGAACTGGTCCGTGGCTGTCTGAGTGGCTGGATCAACTAGTGTGCCATGTTGCCTGTCACTGTACATTGTACAGTGTTGAACTGGTCCGCGGCTGTCTGAGTGGCTTGATCAACTAGTGTGCCATGTTGCCTGTCACTGTACATTGTACAGTGTTGAACTGGTCCGTGGCTGTCTGAGTGGCTGGATCAACTAGTGTGTCATGTTGCCTCTCAGTGTGCCATTGTTTGTGTGTGATTTTTTTTATTTACACTAGTAATTCATACTCATAGCATCAGAAATTTATATTTAATAAACCTATTCTTTTGTTGCAACTATATCCAATCGGGATGTATGTCACTTGTGAATGCTATTAGTGGTATTTCAGTGATGGACTTGAAGTTTCCATGACAGTCGATATTTGTAAGTCAAATGTAACTGTAGAATCCAGGCCCACCTCATTTATAAATATCCCAGTGCATTTATTGCCTCATTCCACATCGTTTTATTTACTGAAAGAAGGTTACTTTTAGCAAATAGTGTGATTTGTACAGCAAGAAATAAACTTACTTTGGAGCAATTGTTGAAACATGCAACATTTCAACCTGTCTACAGCAGATCTTGTTGATGCACTGGTGACATTTCAACCTGTCTACAGCGGATCTTGTTGACGCACTGGTGACATTTCAACCTGTCTACAGCGGATCTTGTTGATGCACTGGTGACATTTCAACCTGTCTACAGCGGATCTTGTTGACACACTGGTGACATTTCAACATGTCTACAGCAGATCTTGTTGATGCACTGGTGACATTTCAACCTGTCCACAGCGGATCTTGTTGACGCACTGGTGACATTTCAACCTGTCTACAACAGATCTTGTTGATGCACTGGTGACATTTCAACCTGTCTACAGTGGATCTCGTTGAAGCACTGAAGACATTTCAACCTGTCCACAGCAGATCTTGTTGACGCACTGGTGACATTTCAACCTGTCTACAGCGGATCTTGTTGATGCACTGGTGACATTTCAACCTGTCTACAGCGGATCTTGTTGACGCACTGGTGACATTTCAACCTGTCTACAGCGGATCTTGTTGATGCACTGGTGACATTTCAACCTGTCCACAGCGGATCTTGTTGACGCACTGGTGACATTTCAACCTGTCCACAGCTGATCTTGTTGATGCACTGGTGACATTTGAACCTGTCTACAGCGGATCTTGTTGATGCATTGGTGACATTTCAACCTGTCTACAGCGGATCTTGTTGATGCACTGGTGACATTTCAACCTGTCCACAGCGGATCTTGTTGATGCACTGAAGACATTTCAACCTGTCTACAGTGGATCTTGTTGAAGCACTGAAGACATTTCAACCTGTCTACAGCGGATCTTGTTGACGCACTGAAGACATTTCAACCTGTCTACAGCGGATGTTGTTGATGCACTGAAGACATTTCAACCTGTCCACAGCGGATCTTGTTGATGCACTGGTGACATTTCAGCCTGTCTACAGTGGATCTTGTTGAAGCAATGAAGACATTTCAACCTGTCCACTGCGGATCTTGTTGTTGCATTGAAGACATTTCAACCTGTCTACAGCGGATCTTGTTGATGCACTGAAGACATTTCAACCTGTCCACAGCGGATCTTGTTGACGCACTGAAGACATTTGAACCTGTCTACAGCGGATCTTGTTGACGCACTGAAGCCATTTCAACCTGTCTACAGTGGATCTTGTTGAAGCACTGAAGACAATTCAACCTGTCCACAGCGGATCTTGTTGACGCACTGAAGACATTTCAACCTGTCCACAGTGGATCTTGTTGAAGCACTGAAGACATTTCAACCTGTCCACAGCGGATCTTGTTGATGCACTGAAGACATTTCAACCTGTCTACAGCGGATCTTGTTGACGCACTGAAGACATTTCAACCTGTCCACAGCGGATCTTGTTGATGCACTGGTGACATTTCAACCTGTCTGCAGTGGATCTCGTTGAAGCACTGAAGACATTTCAACCTGTCCACAGCGCATCTTGTTGACGCACTGAAGACATTTCAACCTGTCCACAGCGGATCTTGTTGATGCACTGGTGACATTTCAACCTGTCCACAGCAGATCTTGTTGATGCACTGATGAAATTTGCTCCAAAGTATGTTTATTTCTTACTGTCTGATGGAATCTTGGAGTGAGGAACAATGTAGTTCATAGTGTGATTTATGTTTTATAGTTTATTCTAGTTTGCCTAGAACTGGTCCCAAAGGCTTGATTAAGTTTACTGGTAATACACGCAGTTCATATATTAACACATTTGGAGTTTTTGGTGAGCCTCAAGGGGGTGCAGTTGGAAGTTTTTGGTGAGCCTGGAGGAGGGTGCAGTTGGAAGGTTTTGGTGAGCCTCATGGGGGTACAGTTGGAAGGTTTTGGTGAGCCTCAAGGAGGGTGCAGTTGGAAGGTTTTGGTGAGCCTCAAGGGGTGCAGTTGGAAGGTTTTGGTGAGCCTGAAGGAGGTGCAGTTGGAAGGTTTTGGTGAGCCTCAAAGAGGTGCAGTTGGAAGGTTTTGGTGAGCCTGAAGGGGGTGCAGTTGGAAGGTTTTGGTAAGCCTGAAGGAGGGTGCAGTTGGAAGGTTTTGGTGAGCCTCAAGGGGGTGCAGTTGGAAGGTTTTGGTGAGCCTGAAGGAGGGTGCAGTTGGATGGTTTTGGTGAGCCTCAAGTGGTGTGCAGTTGGAAGGTTTTGGTGAGCTTGAAGGGGGTGCAGTTGGAAGGTTTTGGTGAGCCTGAAGGAGGGTGCCGTTGGAAGGTTTTGGTGAGCCTCAAAGAGGTGCAGTTGGAAGGTTTTGGTGAGCCTCAAAGAGGTGCAGTTGGAAGGTTTTGGTGAGCCTCAAGTGGTGTGCAGTTGGAAGGTTTTGGTGAGCTTGAAGGGGGTGCAGTTGGAAGGTTTTGGTGAGCCTGAAGGAGGGTGCCGTTGGAAGGTTTTGGTGAGCCTCAAAGAGGTGCAGTTGGAAGGTTTTGGTGAGCGTCAAAGAGGTGCAGTTGGAAGGTTTTGGTGAGCCTCGAGTGGTGTTCAGTTGGAAGGTTTTGGTGAGCCTCAAAGAGGTGCAGTTGGAAGGTTTTGGTGAGCCTCAAGTGGTGTGCAGTTGGAAGGTTTTGGTGAGCCTCAAAGAGATGCAATTGGAAGGTTTTGGTGAGCCTCAAGTGGTGTGCAGTTGGAAGGTTTTGGTGAGCCTCAAAGAGGTGCAATTGGAAGGTTTTGGTGAGCCTCAAGTGGTGTGCAGTTGGAAGGTTTTGGTGAGCCTCAAGGGGATGCAGTTGGAAGGTTTTGGTGAGCCTCAAAGAGGTGCAGTTGGAAGGTTTTGGTGAGCCTCAAGTGGTGTGCAGTTGGAAGGTTTTGGTGAGCCTCAAAGAGGTGCAGTTGGAAGGTTTTGGTGAGCCTCAAGTGGTGTGCAGTTGGAAGGTTTTGGTGAGCCTCAAAGAGGTGCAGCTGGAAGGTTTTGGTGAGCCTGAAGGAGGGTGCAGTTGGAAGGTTTTGGTGAGCCTCAAGTGGTGTACAGTTGGAAGGTTTTGGTGAGCCTCAAGTGGTGTACAGTTGGAAGGTTTTGGTGAGCCTCAAATAGGTGCAGTTGGAAGGTTTTGGTGAGCCTGAAGGAGGGTGCAGTTGGAAGGTTTTGGTGAGCCTCAAGTGGTGTGCAGTTGGAAGGTTTTGGTGAGCCTCAAAGAGGTGCAGTTGGAAGGTTTTGGTGAGCCTCAAGTGGTGTGCAGTTGGAAGGTTTTGGTGAGCCTCAAAGAGGTGCAGTTGGAAGGTTTTGGTGAGCCTCAAGTGGTGTGCAGTTGGAAGGTTTTGGTGACCCTCAGGTGCAGTTAGTTGTCCGTGAGCTTGCTGTAGTTGCAGGTGAAAGCCCCCAAAGAACAACCCTACCTACAGTCCTGCGATTGTGTCTCCTACTTGTGTAGACAAGTAGCATGTTATCAGTGTGGGGGGCTGACTCCTGTTACCATGTTATCAGTGTGGGGGGCTGACTCCTGTTGCCATGTTATCAGTGCGGGGGGCTGACTCCTGTTGCCATGTTATCAGTGTGGGGGGCTGACTCCTGTTACCATGTTATCAGTGTGGGGGGCTATCTCCTGTTGCCATGTTATCAGTGCGGGGGGCTGACTCCTGTTGCCATTTTATCAGTGTGGGGGGCTGACTCCTGTTGCCATGTTATCAGTGCGGGGGGCTGACTCCTATTACACACAGACATGACTTATCTTGTGTACATAAATCATGTACATGTACAGAATGTGTAATGGTTACAACAGAGCACATCAATGTACACTGGCAGCACTGACAGTTCTGTGCTGTTAACTTTAGGCATCGATGACTGTCTTTTTCTTTCTAAAAAACTACAAAAAATTTGAACCATACTTACAGTCTACACAATTCAACATGGCTGGGCCGGAAATAAAATAATGATTGGTGAGTGTCAGTGGTGGGTGGTGGGTGTCGGTGGTGGGTGGTGGGTGTCAGTGGTGGGTGGTGGGTGTCAGTGGTGGGTGGTGGGTGTCAGTGGTGGGTCTTGTATAATGTTAGTTTTGTATCCCTCTCATCCTACATCTGATTCTGTCGGCTGGTGTGAGGAAGGCGTCCGCCGGTAGTGGTGGGACCAAGCCTGTGCTATTTTATGCTGACTGGCACAGATCAGACTGTTGGTTGAGCATATACAAGGCCTGCTGACTGGCACAGAACAGACTGTTGGCTGGGCATATACAAGGCACGGTGACTGGCACAGATCAGACTGTTGATTGGGCATATACAAGGCCTGCTGACTGGCACAGATCAGACTGTTGGCTGGGCATATACTAGGCCTGCTGACTGCACAGATCAGACTGTTGGCTGGGCATATACAAGGCCTGCTGACTGGCACAGATCAGACTGTTGGTTGGGCGTATACAAGGCCTGCTGACTGGCACAGATCAGACTGTTGGTTGGGCATATACAAGGCCTGCTGACTGGCACAGATCAGGCTGTTGGTTGAGCATATACAAAGCCTGCTGACTGGCACAGATCAGACTGTTGGTTGAGCATATACAAGGCCTGCTGACTGGCACAGATCAGACTGTTGGTTGAGCATATACAAGGCATGGTGACTGGCACAGATCAGACTGTTGGTTGAGCATATACAAGGCCTGGTGACTGGCACAGATCAGACTGTTGGTTGAGCATATACAAGGCATGGTGACTGGCACAGATCAGACTGTTGGTTGGGCATATATATACAAGGCCTGCTGACTGGCACAGATCAGACTGTTGGTTGAGCATATACAAGGCATGGTGACTGGCACAGATCAGACTGTTGGTTGGGCATATATATACAAGGCCTGCTGACTGGCACAGATCAGACTGTTGGTTGAGCATATACAAGGCATGGTGACTGGCACAGATCAGACTGTTGGTTGGGCATATATATACAAGGCCTGCTGACTGGCACAGATCAGACTGTTGGGTGGGCATATACAAGGCCTGCTGACTGGCACAGATCAGACTGTTGTCTGGGCATATACAAGGCATGGTGACTGGCACAGATCAGACTGTTGGTTGGGCATATTCAAGGCCTGCTGACTGGCACAGATCAGACTGTTGGCTGGGCATATACTAGGCCTGCTGATTGCACAGATCAGACTGTTGGCTGGGCATATACAAGGCCTGGTGACTGGCACAGATCAGACTGTTGGTTGGGCATATACAAGTCCTGCTGACTGGCACAGATCAGACTGTTGGTTGAGCATATACAAGGCATGGTGACTGGCACAGATCAGACTGTTGATTGAGCATATACAAGGCCTGGTGACTGGCACAGATCAGACTGTTAGTTGAGCATATACAAGGCATGGTGACTGGCACAGATCAGACTGTTGATTGAGCATATACAAGGCCTGGTGACTGGCACAGATCAGACTGTTAGTTGAGCATATACAAGGCATGGTGACTGGCACAGATCAGACTGTTGATTGAGCATATACAAGGCCTGGTGACTGGCACAGATCAGACTGTTAGTTGAGCATATACAAGGCATGGTGACTGGCACAGATCAGACTGTTGATTGAGCATATACAAGGCCTGGTGACTGGCACAGATCAGACTGTTAGTTGAGCATATACAAGGCATGGTGACTGGCACAGATCAGTCTGTTGGTTGAGCATATACAACGCCTGCTGACTGGCACAGATCAGACTGTTGGTTGAGCATATACAAGGCATGGTGACTGGCACAGATCAGACTGTTGGTTGAGCATATACAAGGCCTGCTGACTGGCACAAATCAGACTGTTGGTTGAGCATATACAAGGCCTGGTGACTGGCACAGATCAGACTGTTGGTTGAGCATATACAAGGCATGGTGACTTTCACAGATCAGACTGTTGGTTGAGCAT
Organism: Paraescarpia echinospica; assembly: GCA_020002185.1. NCBI lineage: Eukaryota > Metazoa > Annelida > Polychaeta > Sabellida > Siboglinidae > Paraescarpia > Paraescarpia echinospica. Next base: position 60,972,121 of record CM034541.1, on the reverse strand, counting down.
ATACAAGGCCAGGTGACTGGCACAGATCAGACTATTGGTTGGGCATATATACAAAACCTGCTGACTGGCACAAATCAACTTTCTATTTCTACACACTTAGGTATATCCTCTAGTTCATGTATCAAATTTGGCAAATTATTCAATTTAATTGTTGGTTGTCATGTTCACTATTTTGTGTAATTGCCACTTGGTAATCATAATTACAGTCATGATCACTATTTTCTTGTGCATATATTCATGTACTTCAGGTCTCAGCTATAATGCTAGCAATAACGCATTGATTAGTTGCATTAACAAGTTCTGCTCAGCTGATACTGTGTTACTCTCTCCTCTGTCTGCTAACACCCACGACATTCTAAACAATGTGCATAATGAATAAACCATTAATATAATCATGATTACATGCCCCAGTAATTGTAATTTATTATACTTATTTTCTAAGTACATCATACTTGTAATTGTCTCATTGTACAGTGATTGTAATCATAATTAATTACATTTGTTTTCAGTGTGGACATGTTTTGAGTGTCTAAGAACCAACCCTGATAGATGGCAGCACTAGGAGGAGATTACTTATAAACCTATAATGTCATATATATATATGGAGTAAGACATTATAATATTTTGTTGGCAATTTAACATTCCGTTGAACACTTCATACAAAACACTCAAAAGTTAACATACAAAGAATTTAACACGTTCAATCACATAACAGAGATAAACAGGTTAAATTGAAACAGTGTAAAATGTTGTTAAGAGATCACTAAAAGATACATTATTGTAGAATCGTAGATTGTATTGAATTAGTTTCAGTCATCTCTCAGTCTCATACCACCTCCTGTCTCAGTCATTTTTCAGTCTATTACTGCCTTCTGTCTCAGTCATCTCTCTGTCTCATAACACCTCCTGTCTCATACCACCTCCTGTTTCAGTCATCTCTCAGTCTTCTACTGCCTCTTGTTTCAGTCATCTACATGTCTCATTCCACCTACTGTCTCAGTCATCTTTCAGTCTCATACTGCCTTCTGTCTCAGTCATCTACTTGTCTCATACCACCTCCTGTCTCAGTCATCTTTCAGTCTCATACTGCCTCCTGTCTCAGTCATCTACTTGTCTCATACCACCTCCTGTCTCAGTCATCTTTCAGTCTCATACTGCCTTCTGTCTCAGTCATCTCTCTATCTCATACCACCTCCTGTCTCATACCACCTCCTGTTTCAGTCATCTCTCAGTCTCATACTGCCTCCTGTTTCAGTCATCTCTCAGTCTCATACCACCTCCTGTCTCAGTCATATTTCAGTCTCATACTGCCTCCTGTCCCAGTCATTCCTCAGTCTCATTGGCTGCATGCACAAAATCATTACAGAAATGATTATGTATTAAATTTCTGGTGTCATCTTGCATGTATGAGAAATCAGCTACTCCAATATTCATTATGTGTGAATGTAGAATGACTGGTAATGACAGCAACCAGTGATTGCTTTGTACGTCCATCTCGTGGTGGCTGGCTCATGGTCTATGACTCACAGTGGCTCACTGTGGATGGGTCACTGTGGATGGGTCACGGTGGATGGGTCACGGTAGATGACTCACGGTGGATGACTCACGGTAGAAGGATCACGGTGAATGGGTCATGGTGGATGGATCACGGTGGATGATTCATGGGACATGGGATCCATGATTTGTTGTAAATAGTTCCCTGTCAACCAGAGACAACTTGAGAAAGTCCCATCTGCATATGCAGCCTTTGCACTGTTCCATGCCTACATGTGTCATCTCGGCTCAACTAAATCTAAACTTGCATTTATGCAGAGGAAGTCATAGCGTGCCTAAGTTTGAGCACATCTGTCATGCAGATTGTCCCCTTGAGTCCCATTAACTTACCTCTCTAATGATAAATAATTGTAAACGTGGTAATCACAAATAATTGACAAAAGTATGTGTTTTTCAATGTAGAGAGATGTGGTGTTACTGGTGACATGTTACTTTAAAATAGAAATGGTGAACTTGGTGGTACCACCTGGCAGGTTATATTTGAAACAGTGAAAGTACAAGCAAGTGCCACCAGGTGGAACCATTGTTTTGATATTTTCATACCAGTGTGAGAAACAGATGTTGCTGTAACCTTAAGAATTACTTTAAGTGCAGAAGCAGCAGACAGATACGGTTTTAATCATAAATACATCCTCGCACGCCAGGGGTCGCTGCTGCTGATTACGTCAGTGCCAGCCAGCAGTACCCCCTAGCTGATCGCTTTGCGAAACTCTGAATTTAAGCTCAGCTTATTAAATCGCTCACCTGTACGCAGGTCAGGTGGTCATAATAAAACTAATTTCAACCAACCGTTGCTCATGTTACATGCAAAGTTTAGGAAGTAGAAGCAATTATTCGAATACACAATACCGCTCAGCTGCTCGTGCTAATGAACGAACGGGTCATTATATATTGGGATTCCCAGAAGTTGTTTATCCGTCTTCAAATTGGGGCGGGTATTGGCGTTGTTCTCACGGGTGATACAGTCTCAAATTGGGGCGGGTATTGGTGTTGTTCTCACGGGTGATACAGTCGCGACTGGCAAAGTCAACTACTAGTTTGACTCGGCTAACTTCCGCACTTTGCATAGGGGATCAGTCAAATCTTCTTAAATAGCCAGCTACTTCAGAATGTTCATAATTTCACGTATCTTGAAAGTACCATTTCTAATGAGGCAAAACTAAACATGGAATTGGAGAAGTGCGTAGCGAGGACATCATCATCATTTGGTCGACCGTGCAACCGTTTATGGGAGACTCACCATGTAACAATCAGGGTGAAATGTCAGGTGAACAGAGCAATAGTTCGCACTATGCTGCTCTACGGAGCTGAAACCTGGACTCAATACCAAAAGCAAGTTAGAAAGCTACATGCCTCACAGATGAGACACCTCTGATCCATCATGGCAATAACATGGAGAGACCACATTACAAATAAAGAAATACTCAAAAGAGCAAACATTTCGAGTTTGGAACAACTATTCATAGAAACAAATCTCAGATGGACAGGACCAAAACAAACTCTATTTTCACAACTATCAGAAGGAACTAGGAACAGAGGCTGTCCCAAACTAAGGAACAAAAACATTATCAAACGAATGCTGAAGAAACAAGGAATAGATTCCAGACAATGGTACTACCTTGCCCAGAACCGACCGACCTGGAGAGGAATCCTACGCATCGAAACAAGCAAGCAGTCATAGTCTCAACCATGACTGACAGCGACAGCAGGGGCAAATAACATTCTTGTTCATAACTGACATAGTGGATACTAAGGCATAACTGGCATTGTGAATACTGAGTCAACTGGCATAGTGGATACTGAGACAACTGGTATAGTGGATACTGAGACATAACTATCATAATGGATATTGAGACATAACTGGCATATTGGATACTGAGACATAACTATTATAGTGGATACTGAAACATAACTGGCATAGTGGATACTGAGACATAACTATCATAATGGATATTGAGACATAACTGGCATATTGGATACTGAGACATAACTATTATAGTGGATACTGAAACATAACTGGTATAGTGGATACTGAGACATAACTATCATAATGGATATTGAGACATAACTGGCATATTGGATACTGAGACATAACTATTATAGTGGATACTGAAACATAACTGGCATAGTGGATACTGAGACTTAAATTGCATAGTGGATATTGATACATAATTGGCATAGTGGATATTGTACCATAACTGGTATAGTGGATACTGAAACATAACTTGCATACTGGATACGATATACATAATTGACATAGTGGATACCGAGACATAACTGGCATAATGGATACCAAGACATAACTGGCATAGTGGATACAACCATTTAAATCATCCTCGCAGGAGGCAGGAGGCGCTGCTAATTACACCAGTCTCAATACCCCTGACAGATCGCCTTGCAGAATGCTGAAGTTAAGCTCTAATATTGTTGCCTACCAGATTTGGCTGTTACAATGTTCAAGAAGTATGTAGAGGTAATTATTTGAACACACAATATCTCTCAGTTGCTCATTAGAAAGTTAGAAAGCTCCAACAGGTAATTAGACTGGGATTCCCTGGAATCACAAACTGGAGTCAGTTACTAGGAAAAGGAACAACTGATTTGAAACAGCTAACTGCCAATGTCTGCCATTGGATGTGTAGAATATTTGCGAGAGGTAGAGTATTCAAGCTACCATCCTTGGCTTGGAATAAGTGAAACTAACAGAGAATGACTGCTACATTGAAAGACAGATGGCAGCACTGAATGTCAGCCTGTCCTTTTATGATAGCTAATCTTGTAAATATATATCTTCTCCTCATCTGATGCTCACTTCATTGCAATTTCTGTAACTTCTAGATTGATGACAACTTCAATGAGTTTATTTTATGTTTGTTTGATTGGTTCTCACTTCAGTGACCTTCTTTTATAGCTTGTCTTGGTTGGTGATCAATTCAGTGAGGTTCTGTTGTTTCTTTCGTGGGTTTTCTTGGTTGGTTGTCACATCAGTGAGTTTATTTTGTGGTTTCTTCTTTGGGTTTTCTTGGCTGGTTGTCACATCAGTGAGTTTATTTTGTGGTTTCTTCTTTGGGTTTTCTTGGTTGGTTGTCACATCAGTGAGTTTATTTTGTGGTTTCTTCTTTGGGTTTTCTTGGTTGGTTGTCACATCAGTGAGTTTACTTTGTGGTTTCTTCTTTGGGTTTTCTTGGTTGGTTGTCACATCAGTGAGTTTACTTTGTGGTTTCTTCTTTGGGTTTTCTTGGTTGGTTGTCACATCAGTGAGTTTACTTTGTGGTTTCTTCTTTGGGTTTTCTTGGTTGGTTGTCACATCAGTGAGTTTACTTTGTGGTTTCTTCTTTGGGTTTTCTTGGTTGGTTGTCACATCAGTGAGTTTACTTTGTGGTTTCTTCTTTGGGTTTTCTTGGTTGGTTGTCACATCAGTGAGTTTACTTTGTGGTTTCTTCTTTGGGTTTTCTTGGTTGGTTGTCACATCAGTGAGTTTACTTTGTGGTTTCTTCTTTGGGTTTTCTTGGTTGGTTGTCACATCAGTGAGTTTATTTTGTGGTTTTTTCTTTGGGTTTTCTTGGTTGGTTGTCACATCAGTGAGTTTATTTTGTGATTTCTTCTTTGGGTTTTCTTGATTGGTTGTTACATCAGTGAGTTTACTTTGTGGTTTCTTCTTTGGGGTTTCTTGATTGGTTGTCACATTCTTCACAACACTTGTAAAAAACAACTTCAGCAACAACTCTGAACTCTCTCTATAAGATGGTTTAAATTACTTCTACTTGCACAACTGTGAACTCTATAAAATGGTTTAGATTACTTCTACTTGCACAACTGTGAACTCTCTCTATAAAATGGTTTAGATTACTTCTACTTGCACAACTGTGAACTCTCTCTATAAGATGGTTTAGATTACTTCTACTTGCACAACTTCATTGATTTATGAAGATAGTCAGAATACTTGTATATTTGTAGACACATTGTAGTAAGCTGTGTTTGCAAATCATATGACTGATGATATAAAAAGAAATGATTAATGGTTATAGAGGTCTTTTTGTAGTAGCCCAGCTATGTGGTTGGTGCCTTAGAGAATGTGAACGTGTCGGTGCATTCAAGCATGTTCAATCACTAGGCAGTAATTATACTTGTGGTCACTGTATTTGCCAAAGTCTTTGATAGATAATGGGGCCTTTTCAACAAGAAAATCCTCTTGTGGGGACTGAAGCAGTGACAAGAGGTGAAGTCCAGTGAGCTCAGATCTTTTGTACTGAGGTCTAACAAGCCTTAATGACCCAGTCAGGTCCACTACTTGGCCATTCAGGCATCCGTTCTGTTGACATCATTGTTGCTATATATGTCACATTGAATGAAGACTTGTACAGATGATCTGATGACATGTCTGTGTTAATGGTTAAGCCTCGTATAATGATAATTATTGTGTCGTGGCATTAGTGATAATGTATTCAAACTGGTGCTGCTTACAAACATTGAAATATTATTCCAGTAAATTATTGGGCTATGTTTGCCACGTGGAGCTAACGGCAGGTACTTGGGATTACCGTCTACACTGCACAACTGTATCGGCGCAAACTAAGCTTGGTTGCTATGGTTACTTGAACAACACATGTAATGACGCAATTGATATTGATGTGCTTTGATTGATTCGTGGCAAATGAGAATATGGAAATAATTGATCGGTTGTGAGACGAACAAGGCACTTGTTGTGAAGGCGTGGCTGAGTGAGTGCAGTCGACACCAGTCCCTCTTCATCTTTAGTTCACCTGTCCACCATGCAGCCGGAGGGGGCCAGGGAAGGAGAGGCAGTCATAGTTCCACCATGTCTGGTAAGTGCCGCATGGAGCAGTCACTCAGAGGCCACAGCACCAGACTCTCAATCGAGAGAACCAAGGTTTGACCAATGAGCTGCCGCTTCATACCTTGGGCAAGTTTGTTCACTCTATGTTGCTCCAGTTCACTCAGCTGTATGAATGAGTACCTGGCTATAGACAGTGGTAGATATTTGTGTACGAATAGTCTTCATGCATTAATTGCAGCATGGCTGAATGCTTCCCACAGAAGTTGAGATGGTGTTCGCTTGAACAGGTGTAAAGCGCAGTGCTAAGGACTAGGTACTGCACTACATATGAACACTAGATACTGCACTACATATGAACACTAGATACTGCACTACACATGAACACTAGATACTGCACTACACATGAACACTAGATACTGCACTACACATGAACACCAGATACTACACTACATATGAACACTAGATACTGCACTACATATGAACACTAGATACTGCACTACACATGAACACTAGATACTGCACTACACATGAACACCAGATACTACACTACATATGAACACTAGATACTGCACTACATATGAACACTAGATACTGCACTACACATGAACACTAGATGCTGCACTACACATGAACACTATATACTGCACTACACATGAACACTAGATACTGCACTACACATGAACACTAGATACTGCACTACATATGAACTTACCTTTACTTACCTTTTAAGTTCCTTGTATGTTATGACAGCTGTCTAAAGTCAAGTCAGGACAATCACAGTCATACACAGGGGCACTATCAGACAGTGGCACTGTGACACGGAGGCACTATCACACAAGGCACTATCACACATAGGCACTATCACACAGGCACTATGACACAGAGGTACTATCACACAAGGCACTATCACACACAGAGGCACTATCACACGGGCACTATTACACAGAGGCACTATCACACATAGGCACTATCACACGGGCACTATGACACAGAGGTACTATCACACAAGGCACTATCACACACAGAGGCACTATCACACAGGCACTATTACACAGAGGCACTACCACAAAGCTCTATCACACACAGGCACTATTATACAGGGGCACTACCACACAGAGGCACTACCACACAAGTCACTATCAAACAAGTCACTATCACACAGGGGCACTATCACACAGGGGCACTATCAAACAAGTCACTATCACACAGGGGCACTATCACAATAGAGGCACTATAACACAAGGACACTATGAGACAGATGCACTATGACACAGGGGCACTATGAAAGAGGGGCACTATGACACAGGGGCACTATGACACATAGGCACTATCACACAGAGGCACCATCACACAGGGACACTATGACACAGGGGCAATATCACACAGTGGCACTATCACACAAGGCACTATCACACAGGGGTAACTAACACACAGAGACACTATCACAATAGAGGCAATATAACACAGGGGCACTATGATACAGATGCACTATCACACAGATGAACTATCACACAGGGGCACTATCAAACAGGGGTACTATCACACAGGGGCACTAATACACAGAGGCACTGTGACACGGAGGCACTATGACACAGAGGCACTAACACACAGAGGCACTATGACACAGGCACTATGACACAGAGACACTATCACACGGGCACTAATACATAGAGGCACTAACACACAAGGCACTATCACACAAGGCACTGTCAAACACAGGCACTATCACACAGAGACACTATCACACAGAAGCGCTATCATACAGGGGCATTATGACGTACAGGCACTATGACTCAAGGCACTAACACACAGAGGCACTATCACACAGAGGCACTATCACACAGGGGCACTATCACACAGGGGCACTGTCACACAGGGGCACTATCACACAAGGCCACTGTCATACAGGGGCACTATCACACAAGGCCACTGTCATACAGGGGCACCAAAACACCTCCATGGAGGTGTTGGAGCTCCATGGAGTGCTCCAACACCTGCATGGACGGGCTCCAACACCTCCATGGATGGGTTCCAATACCTCCACGGATGGGCTCCAACACCTCCATGGATGGGCTCCAACACCTCCACGAATATCCTAGTGAAATATGATCCCCCACCTATGAGAATAGTGAGTGCCCAAACCTGTACTCGCTTTGTAAAAAATGTAATACATAATTCATTACACACACACATATGTACACACTATTTATGGAATAACTATAATGATTACTATTTTTAAGGGAGTACAAATATCATGGGGGGTCCATATTTTGCTATGATATTTTGACTTAGCATCATAATTCCATATATTGAATGTAGCTTAGCAGCTTAGTAACTTCCAATATGTAATTTTGTCAACAAAAGTTGCAGACACGGGTCCTTTTTTCATGCTATGATATTTTGACCTCCCAATCTTTATGTTGAATATTGTATATCCCACTGACATTATAAGGATGAAGCCACTGAATATTAAGAACAAAACATGAAATGTATAATTGTATACTCCTTGGAGAATTTATGCTAATTTTGTTTATTGTGACCTTCTGACATAGGAAGTAATGTGCCACAGACACCTCAATATATCAACACAAACCTGTCATGAACTAGCAATAAGACATCACACTTGTATAACGAACAAATATAATGATTAGTACATTTAAAGAGGTGTCCAAATGTTATAGGGCGGATCCATATTTTACTATGATATTTGGACCTGCGGGTCCAAATATCACCCAGGTCCAAATCTCATCTGACACCAGGACAAGTGATGTTTTGTCCAGACAAGTAGAATGATCCTGCATGGTTGTCTGGTGAACAAGTGAAAATTTGCAGTAAATAGTGTTGCTTGCAAAATAACAACCTTTTATTTAGAGGAAATTCTAGTGTAAACATAGTTCACCAGTTTGTTGCAAATTCATTAGTGTGTTGGCATCTTGTCTTTCTGCTGCTGTGTGAATACAGCCACCAACCATGGCACAGTGAATACAGCCACCAACCATGGCACAGTGAATACAGCCACCAACCATGGCACAGTGAATACAGCCACCAACCATGGCACAGTGAATACAGCCACCAACCATGGCACAGTGAATACAGCCACCAACCGTGGCACAGTGAATACAGCCACCAACCGTGGCACAGTGAATACAGCCACCAACCGTGGCACAGTGAATACAGCCACCAACCATGGCACAGTGAATACAGCCACCAACCATGGCACAGTGAATACAGCCACCAACCATGGCACAGTGAATACAGCCACCAACCATGGCACAGTGAATACAGCCACCAACCATGGCACAGTGAATACAGCCACCAACCATGGCACAGTGAATACAGCCACCAACCGTGGCACAGTGAATACAGCCACCAACCGTGGCACAGTGAATACAGCCACCAACCATGGCACAGTGAATACAGCCACCAACCGTGGCACAGTGAATACAGCCACCAACCATGGCACAGTGAATACGCCAGCAGACCCAGGCAGTGTTGGCAGCAGTGAGCGGCTGCAGTCAGTGGCAGTGTGCAGTAGTGTGCTGTTCTTGCGCTGTGTCTTGCGCTGTGAGTTGTGCTGGTCTGTGACGTAATTCAGACGCAGTTACACAATATAGATTTGCCTGTTGCAGCAGCAGTGATTGAGGCAGTCCCAGCATGAGAGTTAGTTAGCATTCTAATGATGTCATCTCGACACGGCGTAGTGCGTGTGTCACAACGATGGCAGCGTCAGTCAATGCAAGTCACCAGTGACACGAGTCGCTTGCAGATGTCATGTGCTCTTGACCACAGAGTACCTGGCTGCGTGAAGGGTCAGCGTGGCTGTGCCATGGCTGGACGCTTTTGTTGTGTAGACTCTGGCCGACGCTGTAGTCTCACGGCCCGCACTTACGACGTCCTCTCAGACAGGGAGTGCCTGCTCGACCTCCAGCCAGAGTGCACCTCAGTCCTCAAGTTGGGACACACAACCAGGGTAGATGGACACATGTCTACTAGGGTAGATGGAAACATGTCTACTAGGGTAGGTGGACACATGTCTATTAGGGTAGGTGGACACATGTCTACTAGGGTAGGTGGACACATGTCTACTAGGGTAGGTGGACACATATCTATTAGGGTAGGTGGACACATGTCTACCAACATAGGTGGACACATGTCTATTAGGGTAGGTGGACACATGTCTATTAGGGTAGATGGAAACGTGTCTACTAGGGTAGGTGGACACATGTCTATTAGGATAGGTGGACCCATGTCTACTAGGGTAGGTGGATACATGTCTACTAGGGTACGGGGATACATGTCTACTAGGGTACGTGGATACATGTCTACTAGGGTACGTGGACACATGTCTACTAGGGTACATGGGTACATGTCTACTAGGGTACGTGGATACATGTCTACTAGGGTACGTGGACACATGTCTACTAGGGTACGTGGGTACATGTCTACTAGGGTACGTGGGTACATGTCTACTAGGGTACGTGGACACATGTCTACTAGGGTAGGTGGGTACATGTCTACTAGGGTACGTGGATACATGTCTACTAGGGTAGGTAACAGTGCTGATACAAATACTCCAATAAAGTAACTAAATAAAAGTAAAAGTAGCTCCCAAAAAACTACTTAAATAAAAGTATCCCCCAAGAAAGTATTTAAGTAAAAGTAAAAAAGTACTTGTATCCAAAAATACAAAAGTACAAAAATATCCAGCTTGTCAGATTATTCCAGCATGTGTCCATTTTCACATAAGCCAAACAAAGTTTTTGTTAGGTAAATACTGATACCACTACTACATAATAATATTGATAAACATTATTTACTCACAATAATCAACGGATCAAAAATAAATGCAACATTTTTCAACAGGAGAGAAGAATGCAAACTTAATTAAACTGCATTACAAACGTTAACAAGATTTAACAAGATTGCCACCCAGAGAATTAACTCTAGGTGGCAGGTGGACAGGGAAGCCCTTAGCCTTTTAACAGACCTGTATGGCGTATCCTACTCAGTGCTTTACCTATTCAATGAGCCAGAGTAGTTTTCAACAAACAGCCAGTCTTTGCCACTGTCTCCTCACTCTGTCTCAAGACAAATGCATCAGGATGTTTCTCACACCTTTTGGAGTGATAAAGTCAGTGGTGTGCAGGTTGCCACTAATTAAACATGGTATTATAAGACAAAGTGCTGGTCAAACATTACTCAGCAATTAATCAGTAAATGAATGGGAAGCCAATGAGGCCTCTCCCATTAGCCTTGTGTGAAAAAGGGTTTCAGCTGAGGACTAAGCTACAAAGGACCTTTGAATCCCTTTGGACAGGCAGCAGTCACACTGTGCCAATATCACCTGCATGTAAACATCAGGGCTAGCACAAAAGAAGCCATGATTCCTCCAAAGTGTAGTCAGTCAAGGATTACTAATGCAAACAAAAGCTAGTGAAGCTGCTTCAACCCTGGAGTTATAATATAAAAAGTAACAAAAAGTATGGAAGTAAAAAAGTACAGATAAATGTACTTTGTTACAAGTAAAAAGTAATCTCTAAAAATCTACTAGTTACAAGTAAATTTAAAAAATCTACTTAAGTACTGTAACAAAGTAACTATATTTTGTTACATACAAGCTCTGTTAGGTGGGCACATGTCTACTAGGGTAGGTGGACACATGTCTACTAGGGTAGGTGGACACATGTCTACTAGGGTAGGTGGACACATGTCTACTAGGGTAGGTGGACACATGTCTACTAGGGTAGGTGGACACATGTCTGCTAGGGTAGGTGGACACATGTCTACTAGGGTAGGTGGACACATGTCTACTAGAGTAGGTGGACACATGTCTACTAGGGTAGGTGGACACATGTCTACTAGGGTAGGTGGACACATGTCTACTAGGGTAGGTGGACACATGTCTACTAGGGTAGGTGGACACATGTCTGCTAGGGTAGGTGGACACATGTCTACTAGGGTAGGTGGACACATGTCTACTAGGGTAGGTGGACACATGTCTACTATGGGAGGTGGACACATGTCTACTAGAGTAGGTGGACACATGTCTACTAGGGTAGGTGGACACATGTCTGCTAGGGTAGGTGGACACATGTCTACTAGGGTAGGTGGACACATGTCTACTAGAGTAGGTGGACACATGTCTACTATGGGAGGTGGACACATGTCTACTAGAGTAGGTGGACACATGTCTACTAGGGTAGGTGGACACATGTCTACTAGGGTAGGTGGACATATGTCTACTAGGCTAGGTGGACACATGTCTACTAGGGTAGGTGGACACATGTCTACTTGGGTAGGTGGACCCATGTCTACTAGGGTAGGTGGACATATGTCTACTAGGGTAGGTGGACACATGTCTACTAGGGTAGGTGGACACATGTCTATTAGGATAGGTGGACCCATGTCTACTAGGGTAGGTGGACACATGTCTATTAGGGTAGGTGGACCCATGTCTATTAGGGTAGGTGGACACATGTCTACTAGGGTAGGTGGACACATGTATACTAGGGTAGGTGGACACAAGTCTACTAGGGTAGGTGGACACATGTCTACTATGGGAGGTGGACACATGTCTACTAGGGTAGGTGGACACATGTCTACTAGGGTAGGTGGACACATGTATACTAGGGTAGGTGGACACAAGTCTACTAGGGTAGGTGGACCCATGTCTACTAGGGTAGGTGGACACATGTCTACTATGGGAGGTGGACACATGTCTACTATGGGAGGTGGACACATGTCTAATAGGGTAGGTGGACCCATGTCTACTAGGGTAGGTGGACACATGTCTACTATGGGAGGTGGACACATGTCTACTATGGGAGGTGGACACATGTCTAATAGGGTAGGTGGACCCATGTCTACTAGGGTAGGTGGACCCATGTCTACTATGGGAGGTGGACACATGTCTACTATGGGAGGTGGACACATGTCTACTAGGGTAGGTGGACCCATGTCTACTAGGGTAGGTGGACACATGTCTACTAGGGTAGGTGGTCCCATGTCTACTAGGGTAGGTGGACACATGTCTACTATGGGAGGTGGACACATGTCTACTAGGGTAGGTGGACACATGTCTACTAGGGTAGGTGGACACATGTCTACTAGGGTAGATGGAGCCATGTCTACTAGGGTAGGTGGACACATGTCTACTAGGGTAGGTGGACACATGTCTACTATGGGAGGTGGACACATGTCTACTAGGGTAGGTGGACACATGTCTATTAGGGTAGGCGGACACATGTCTACTAGGGTAGGTGGACAATCCTCTGTTTTCATTGTATTGATGAATATTTTTTGCTTCGACTCACACCATGGAAAATGAAACTTGCTATGAATTTGCCTGAGCTTTGCTGTTGACCTTTGCTTTTTATGGTTACTTAACGTAAACTCTTCAAAAAGCAGCACCACTCGTGGTAGCCTGATAGTGACATCCTGGTAGTTGCACCATTGGCAGTGCCTGGTATTGGCACCATTAGCAGTGCCTGGTAGTTTTTCTGCTGGTGGTAGCCTTTTTAGTGTAGTGCTGGTTTTAAGGACTAGGGATAAAAATTATGTTGGCCAATGACAATTGGATAAAACCAATCTGCCCAGCATCTGAAACGTTTGTTACATGTAGTGGCCTTATCTCTTCCAGCAGCCCATCAAAGATGCCAGGCCTGTAGGCTCAGTGTTTATGGTGAAGCCTTGATCTACATACATCATTTACAGATATGAGTTCACATAACGAATGTGGCGAATGCAGCATTCACTTGTATAATGCATTCATGGCTGACCTGCATGGAACTCTTGCACTTGCAGTTGAGAGTCTACAAACACCTGAATGCAGGTGCTAAGACAGTCTCACAAAGCTGTGCTGAGGCTAGTTAGACCTGTGTCAGTCGGATTAAGGCTCCCTGTGTTTGTCTAGTGTTGTGGAGTTATAGACGTCTGCACTAAGTGAGCAGTGGTCTGTCGAAGCACGGCTCATGGGTGTCTGTTTACTTGGCGACGGGCCACAAGACAGTGAATACCTGGCTTTGACATATTGTAGCGGAACTAGTAGTTGTTGCAGTCACCAGTCACCAGTCTCCATGGTATGCTAACATACCATGGACACTTACATACAGTGGACACTAACATACCATGGAAGCTAACATACCATGGACATCAGTATACTGTATTTACCTCAGGCTGTGTGTACACTTACCTCAAGGTGTGTGTACACTTACCTCAGGCTGTGTGTACACTTACTTCAGGCTGTGTGTAAACTTACTTCTGGCTGTGTGTACACTTACTTCAGGCTGCATGTACACTTACTTCAGGCTGTGTGTACACTTACTTCAGGCTGTGTGTACACTTACTTCAGGCAGCGTGTCTGTTAGTCTGCTACAGACACAGGTGCAACAGTCAATATGAGACCGATAAGACATACTTCAATGACATGTTTCTAAACAGGATCTTAATTTATTTATTAATAATAATAAGAAGATAACTTCTATTGCATCTAATTCCTTGGAAACCGACCTCAGAGGCGCATCAAGACAAAAGGATTGGTCAATCTCAAAATCCATAAGCAGTATTCCAGTTGTCAACAGATGGGTCAAGGCGCTAGGGAGCTATGGTGGATTATCAAGATAAGTTTTTCAATAACGATGGAATTTTGTAATATTTTCAACTGATCTAACACTAAGAGGGAGCATATTCTAAAGAGTTGGTGCAGCAACAGAAAAAGCCCTAGTTCCAATGTTAGTGTTGACTCTAGGAACAAAAAGTAGGTCAGAACTAGATGATCGAAGCTGGATAGGTTTTCTTACAGGAGTAAGCAATGAATGCAAATAAGATGGTTGCTTACTGCACAGTGCCTGGTATGTAATGGTACAGATCTTAAAGGAAATAAAAATAAGGCATTAGCTAAAATCCTTTTTCCATGTGTACATAAAGTTTAACATTGTATGTAACATTTGACAACATTAAACAAATACAGAAAAATACATTTGTACCATAAATTCGATTTTAAGCCCATCTGTGAAGCGATTCCCGCGGAAAATAAAATTTTAATGAGCTAGGCGATCACGTGGTATCGTGACATCACTTATGACACACACTCGCATCAGGCCGACCCTTTCCATGCATTCAGAGCATGTTTACAAGGATAGCTTTTGGGTCGAAGCGAGCGTCAGAACGAGTTATTGTGCAATATTCCGACATAATACAAACACTACTCATCATAGAGGAACAAACATTTATCTTACAGTTCCACATGAATCAAATTTTATTCAAAACAATGAATGCGAATGGGCCTACAAGTCGACTAGGTTTCGCCGAGCTTGGGCTCGTTTTCAGAATAATTATATCGAATGCAACCAACGGGAGATAATCTGCACCAATAAACATACATAGCAAACATATATTGTATCCAGCTACATAAAATAACGTGTATAATCACATAATATCACTAGAATATCGATATATGAAGGAGTTGTACAATTTATCATAACAACTTAAATCAGTCAGAGAGTTTCCATTGGTCCCGCTAGCTCAGTGGGTAGGCGCGTTGGTCACTTGTCATTTATTTTACAATCGGGCGATGCCGGTTCAATCCTGACAGCATGCAAACTTTTGATTTTCTTTACACTTTTTTGTTTATGTTTTTATAAAGTAATATAAACAAAATCATTTTATACTATAATGCACTGTTTGTAAATATATTTTTTTTTGTAGTAATTATTTATTCGCCACAAAAATGAAAATATGGTCATTATATATAACGATGTTTCTAAATTGTATTTATCCAAAAGATCTCAATCTGTTTTCACATATATAATTACAATATATTTACAATTAATAAATTATATATCCATTACATTATATTTGTTTGGATAAATACAATTTAGAAACATCGTTATATATAATGACCATATTTTCATTTTTGTGGCGAATAAATAATTACTACAAAAATATAAAAAATATTTACAAACAGTGCATTATAGTATAACGTGATTTTGTTTATATTACTTCGTGAAAACATAAACAAAAACGTGTAAAGAAAATCAAAGGTTTGCATGCTGTCAGGATTGAACCGGCGTCGCCCGATTGTAAAATAAATAACAGGTAACCAACGTGCCTACCCACTGAGCTAGCGGGACCAACGGAAACTCTCTGACTGATTTAAGTTGTTATGATAAATTGTACAACTCCTTCATATATCGATATTCCAGTGATATTATGAGATTATACACGTTACTTTATGTAGCTGGATACAATATAATTATGTTTGCTAAGTATGTTTATTGGTGTAAATTATCTCCCGTTGGTTGCATTCGATATAATTTTTCTGAAAACGAGCCCAAGCTCGGCGAAACCTAGTCGACTTGTAGGCCCATTTGCATTCGTTGTTTTGAATAAAATTCGATTCATGTGGAACCGTAAGATAACAGCTTGTTCCTCTATGATGACTAGTGTTTGTATTATGTCGGAATATTGCACAATAACTCGTTCTGATGCCCGTTTCAACCCAAAAGCTATACTTGTAAAGATGCTCTGAATGCATGGAAAGGGTCGGCCTGATGCGAGTTTGAGTCATAATTGACGTCACATCGCGGCATCCCGAAATGCGCGCCAAAAATAGGCATATTCGAAAATGTCCGGCAGCATACCATAAAATGTGGAATTTCTAATTCATTGAATTTTTTGGCTTGGTGGACGTGGAAATAGATAGCAGGATGTAATATAACATGAATTCGAGCAATAGATGTTTTTATTCCCTTTAAATATTATACGATATCGTACATGAAGCCAATGCGGACTTCAAAAGTGGTACATAGCGAGAAAAATGAGGGAATCTTGTAACTACCCTTGCCAGACAATTTTGGACATGTTGAAGTTTTGTAATATCCTTGCTAGTGATATTATAAAGGAGAGAATTGCAATAGTCAAGTAATAATAATAATGATTCAGCTTGTAGAGCGCCATAATTCTAGACAAAAGTCCATTCAGAGGCGCTAAAATAGATTAATACATGAATAGTAAAACTAGGTAGTTAAATAAATGATAATAAAAATAAATAAATAAAATAAATTGCTAAAACTGTGATGCATAGGCAATAAGATTAGGTGGTAAAAGGATATAACATTAATTAAAACGTGACATAATATGTGCATCATAAGACATAAATAAGTTAGTTAAATGATAATAAATTATTTAAGAAACTCATGTACGAGATCACAGACTAAACTACCCATTGAATGCTACACGGAAGAGGTGGGTTTTTGAAAGTCGTTTGAATGTGGCTAGCGCTGTGACTGTCTTTAATTCTAACGGAAGAGTGTTCCACATCTGTGGGGCCAAAGCTGAGAAGGAGCAATCACCGTATCTGCTGTTAGATGGCGGCACACGCAGGTCGTTGTTGTTGGCAGAACGTAGCGCACGGCTGGTCGGTACGCGTCGAGCAAGTCGGTGATGTACGACAGTGCGATGCCATGTCGGGCTTGAAACGAAAGCAGCAATATTTTGTACACGATACGCTGTTTCACCGGAAGCCAATGGAGCTTCTTTAGCACCGGGATGATGTGTTCTCGCCTGTTGCAGCGGACTACCAATCGAGCTGCTGAGTTCTGCACTCTCTGCAGTTTAGAGTCTCGAAATCACCAGTGAATGTATTATTCGA
Source organism: Paraescarpia echinospica (assembly GCA_020002185.1). Lineage (NCBI taxonomy): Eukaryota > Metazoa > Annelida > Polychaeta > Sabellida > Siboglinidae > Paraescarpia > Paraescarpia echinospica. The sequence continues at coordinate 60,954,119 of CM034541.1, read as the reverse complement.
GCCGCTGCTTTCTCTCTGATAGACACGATCGTATAGAAGCAATGTTACACAGGTGATAGTATACGGCACAACATACGTGTTGCACGTGACGTACTATCGACATTTCAACGTCGAACACAACGCCAAAATGTTGTAGGCACTCGGACTAGGAATGATGTCACAGTCGCCGATCTTTATCATGGTGATGTTGTGTTTCTTCTGGTTGGTGCATGATGCCAAGGCAAACGCGACTGTTTTGTCTTCATTGACTTTCAGTAGATTGGTGTTCATCTGCTGGTAACAAGTGCTGTTACAATAGTCTTAGCAACAGAAAATTATATATACCAGTGAATACGGCGAAGATCATGAATATGATAAAAACAGCAGCAACACATTTGAGATATGTGTTGTCGTAAATTGAAGTTACTGTCAAAGACCACTACTAGATTCCGCACCGAGGTTGCTGGCGTGATATGCTGAGTTAAAATAAGCGCAGGGGAAAAAACCATCAAATTTACTATGCTGCATTGGAGTACCAATAATGATCAATTCAGTTTTATTTGCATTTAATTTCAACTTGCTGTCAGTCATCCAGTGGAATATATCTTGGTGGCAATCACTAAGCTGGTTAAGGGAGCGATTTGTATGCGGGGTAGCCAACGAAATGTAGATCTGAGTATCATCAGCATAAAGATGATGATCCAAGTTATGTCTGTATAACAGAGCTTAGTGGCGTGGTGTAAAGAGTAAAAAGCAAAGGCCCAAGAACAGAACCCTGGTTAACACCAAATAAAGCCGGCAGTGCAGCTGAAAAGCAGTTCCCAATCTTTATGGTTTGGTGTCTGGGCATATCCACACTGTACTGCGACTCACTGTGTATTATATGTAACATTTTGAAATGCTGATTTGGATGGCAGAACAAACAGTTATGTTCCATTTTTTGGGATACATCAGTTATAGACATCATAAAAATATAAAACAAATTAAAAAAGTAAATAATATTTTTTGTTGAACATAAATGCGGCTTTAAGAACGTTTGAAAGTGTGACATAAAAAGTGCCAATTTTGAATGATCTATCAAAGCATTACAATTTTGTTTTGTTTTATATGCAGTGATGTAAATAAATAAAATACATAGTATTCTTCAAGGATTGGCAAGTTGAGAGGAGCATTTCTACAGCTCAAGAACATCTGGAGCTCCAAAGTATTGTCATTACACGCGAAGATCCGACTGTTTAACTCCAACGTGAAGTCAGTTCTACTGTATGGAGCAGAGACATGGAGGACAACTAACACCACCATCAAGAAAATACAGACTTTTATCAACAATTCTCTAAGAAGAAGAATCCAGATCCGCTGGCCAGACACCATCAGCTTGTGGAGGAAGACACACCAACTGTCTGCCGAAGATGAAATAAGAAGAAGACGATGAGGATGGATTGGTTACACGCTCCGGGAACCAGCATCAAATATCACCAGACACGCTCTGACATGGAAACCACAAGGCAGGAGAAAAAGAGGCCGTCCAAAGAACACGTGGCGAAGGGACCTCCAGGCGGACACCAAGAAGACAGGACACACTTGGAGACAGCTTGAAACAAGAGCCCAGGACAGAGGACTGTGGAGAGCTGTGGTCGATGGCCTATGCCCCAGGAGGGACGATGGGCATAAGTAAGTAAATATTCTTCATGAATATGTGTTCTGTTCTTTGTTTTATGAAGGAAAACATATTTGTTACCGTCTATAAGTTGTGTGTCACGGTCATGATGCATCAATGGTGGTCATAGCGTAATGTTAGTACCAAATAAATATTGTTTTTATTACGAGCATTTTACCTTGTAAGATACTCTCCGATAGGTGTGAAAACAATACACTACGTTTCCAACTATTTTCTGGCATAATCCCATATTTTCTACCATCTGAAAGAAGAGGAAATTATTTTCCATCAATAAATCATGACCATTCGTCCCATAAAAAAACCGGACTACTTCCAAAATTGTGAGAAGGAAAACCAAGCTGCTATCAACTGATCGCATACAAATGGTCATGTGACGTTGTCGCTGTATTCCAACAAACGAGATATGATGTCATCAAATTGAAGTAAGAAATAGTCCATCAAATTTTTTGCGTAAACCAAGACCGTGACAATCGTCACGACTGTGCAAATATAATTAAATAGAAGGTGCATTATCAATCGAATCTCGGCATGTGTAATATAAATCTTGTCATGTTGTTTCTCTTGATATTTCGCGGTGTCTTCGTACGCAGGATTTCTGACAGTTTTATTGACCGTGTATGGTCGTGATGTTTGACCCTACAAATTATCAGGTCAAAACTCCCGACCATGATTATCATTAAAATGTTCTGCAAATTCAGTCAAATCCCTTAAATATTGCTTACACATGTTAAATAAATTCATTATGGAGTAATTTTGTAAAAAAAAGATCAAATGTATGGATTAGTCTGTTGTTATCAGAAATTGTATTGCATTTTTCAATGTCAAAAATCACGACTATGACATTTTGACTGATTGACATTTCACTAATTTTCTCTGATTATATTGATGAAACTATGTTTTCTTCAACAATTTATGTAATAAAGTCAATTGTCTGTACAACCAAAGCTTTTGTGTCAATTTATTGAGGTTTCTAGAAATGAACCTAGATGTCACACAGTGTGGATTTGCCCATCTATCAGTTGTTGTGTCACCTGTGTGTACAGTGTGGATATGCCCATCTATCAGTTGTTGTGTCACCTGTGTGTACAGTGTGGATATGTCCATCTATCAGTTGTTGTGTCACCTGTGTGTACAGTGTGGATATGCCCATCTATCAGTTGTTGTGTCACCTGTGTGTGCAGTGTGGATATGCCCATCTATCAATTGTTGTGTCACCTGTGTGTATTGTGTGGATATGCCCATCTATCAGTTGTTGTGTCACCTGTGTGTACAGTGTGGATATGCCCATCTATCAATTGTTGTGTCACCTGTGTGTACAGTGTGGATATGTTCATCTATCAGTTGTTGTGTCACCTGTGTGTACAGTGTGGAAATGCCCTTCTATCAATTGTTGTGTCACCTGTGTGTACAGTGTGGATATGCCCATCTATCAGTTGTTGTGTCACCTGTGTGTACAGTGTGGATATGTCCATCTATCAGTTGTTGTGTCACCTGTGTGTACAGTGTGGATATGTCCAACTATCAGTTGTTGTGTCACCTGTGTGTACAGTGTGGATATGTCCATCTATCAGTTGTTGTGTCACCTGTGTGTACAGTGTGGATATGTCCATCTATCAGTTGTTGTGTCACCTGTGTGTACAGTGTGGATATGTCCATCTATCAGTTGTTGTGTCACCTGTATGTACAGTGTGGATATGTCCATCTATCAGTTGTTGTGTCACCTTTGTGTACAGTGTGGATATGCCCATCTATCAGTTGTTGTGTCACCTGTGTGTACAGTGTGGATATGTCCATCTATCAGTTGTTGTGTCACCTGTGTGTACAGTGTGGATATGTCCATCTATCAGTTGTTGTGTCACCTGTGTGTACAGTGTGGATATGTCCATCTATCAGTTGTTGTGTCACCTGTGTGTACTGTGTGGATATGTCCATCTATCAGTTGTTGTGTCACCTGTTTGTGCAGTGTGGATATGCCCATCTATCAGTTGTTGTGTCACCTGTGTGTACAGTGTGGATATGTCCATCTATCAGTTGTTGTGTCACCTGTGTGTACAGTGTGGATATGTCCATCTATTAGTTAGGTTTGAAGAAAACCCGCTTTATTAAGCGCTCTGGGAGAATGTTGTGATCAATCGTGTCAAAAGCGGCAGAGAGATCTAGTAAGGTAAATTCAGCCATTTTACCATTATTAATGTTGAAGTTAATGACATTGTGAACCTTTAAGAGGACACTCTCTGTTGAATGAAACTGTCTATATGCTGATTGTGACACATTAGTTAAGACATTTGTGCTAATGTGAGACCTTAGACGACTTGTTATTCCTTTTCTAGTATTTTGGAAATAATGCTGAGGTTAGCAGTAGGTCTATAACTGTTTAGATCTTGTTTAGGCAGATATGACTTCTTAAGAAGTGGTGTGACATGGGCATATTTAAAATCATCAGGAAAACAGCCAGAGCAAAATGATGCATTTATAATATTTGTTATAGGTCCAATTAATGTACCGAGACATGCTTTTAGCAGTATTGTTGGAAATGGATCATGTGCACAAGATTTATTTGGGGAGGACATAATTATTTTCCTAACTTCATCAACTGTTGCAGGTTCAAATAATACAACTAGATAATTTACTTGTGGAAAGTCCACACTGACATTACTTAAAGTATGACGTGTGAAAGCAGAACGAATAATACTGATTTTATTCTAAAAGTGACTAGAGAACGAATCACATAGAGACTTAATTGATACATGGTCAGGTAGCGATGGAGCAGGCCGTCTATGTAGAATGTTATTGATGCAGTTCCATAACTGACGCCAATTATCAGACATATTTATGACCATATTTGTATAATAATCTGATTTGCTTTGGCCATTTGTGTGTTACAGAGGTGACATTGCTTAGAATAGCGTGACCTGTCTAAAGGCGAGCATGATTTGCGCCATACACGGTCTAAATAACGACAAAGCCATTTAGATAGTATAATTTTGGAAGTCATCCATGGAGCCGGTGGCCTTTCACACACACACACTTGGATTTTATAGGTGCATGTTTGTTAAGTAATGCATTGAGTACTTGACAGTATTGTTTCTATAAGTCAGATAAATGTTTTTGTGGATCTGTGAATTAAAATGCTATTCCTATTTGTTCATGGTACAAGATATATTAATATTTTAATAATAATGCATTTATCTCCCAACAGTACCATACATGTTAAGTTTCAAAAATGCCAATGCAGGAGATTTATACGTAAACCAGAAGGTCTCGAAAAATCGGGCATAACCATAACATTTTTAATCAAACATGCAAAGTTTGTTTCAGAAATGCCAATGCATGAGATTTATGCATAAAATGGAGGGTCTTGTGGTATCAGTGAATTGTGCATAACTCGGGGATCTCAGGGTGTTGTGGAATTGCATATAAATCAGAGTATTTTACGTTATGAAGATGGTCACAGATCAGCTATATTTCCAAATGCATTGCACATGTGCTCTTAAATCAATGGCACATAACAGCAAGTTAATATATATTTAATGTGTTGTATTAAATAAATTATATGTGGACAAGTAAACTAAAATGTTTGTGGCTTTATAGGTATGGTAGAAATAATAAAAGTTTACTAATTTGATGTTTTAGGCATATGTGTTCATACATTAAATATGTAATTTTTATGGTGCAAAAAATCTTGCATATAGGCAGTAAATACATCTTCTTTTATAATAAATATAACTGATATAATATTCATAGGTATAAGAACCAGAACTTAACATTTCAGTTTATTACCATGGCCTGGGTGACAGAGGCATGCATAATGAATTTACTATTTGTGACTCTGGCGTTGCTGATGGAGCATTTAATGTTATAAAATACATATTTTCATTTATAATGTGTTCCAGTTGTAACATTTATGGATATACATAGATTAAATCAAACGTGTATATAATGTAGATGAATCGATTTACATTATTTGAATATAGACTGAAACAGATTAAAAAGATAAGGTCTTATATATCGCAGTATCCAGTTCTCGGGACTGTTCAAAGCGCTTTACACTTTACTCCATGGCAGACCTGTTCAATCGAACACCATTTTGACTTCTCTGGGAAGCTTTCAGTCATGCTGCAATTAATGCGCGAGGACTATTCGTACACAAATAACCACCATTGTGTATAGCCAGGTACTCATTCATACAGCTGAGTGAACTGAAGCAATGTAGAGTAAACAAATTTGCCCAAGGTTCGAACCCGCGTTCTCTTAGTCGAGAGTCTGGAGTTCTTACCACTGCACTACTGCGCTCAACACACTTCTACAAGATCGGCAAGTTTACAGTGGGCGATAATATGGAACACGCAGCCACAAGCGCGGTTTACGGTGCTCGTCTAAAGCTTATGAACTACAGGCAAGCCCAAGAAGATTATAGTTAAACAGTAACTGTTGTTGTCCAATCAATGCAAGGCGTGATTTAAGCCCAGCCTCCTTTGTTGTCCCAGTGACCATTGTCCCTGTTGGTGAGAATTAGCTCAGGTTCAGACCGACTGCAATTACTCACTAGCTTTATCAGGCCACGAAGAATTTCCTTTCTTTCATTGGCATAGAAATCCAGGAGATTGCTTCTCCAGTCCGGGAGATCAGGAGATATGGTAGAATTCCAGGAAACTCCCGACGAATCCGGGAGACGACATGTATGCAATGCACACGCACATGCACACGCACACAAACACACACTCAATTTACTCTACATTGCCTCAATTCACTCAGCTGTACGAATGAGTACCTGGCTATAAACAGTGGTGATATTTGTGTATGAATAGTCTTCGCGCATTAATTGCAGCATGGCTGAATGCTTTCCAGAGAAGTCGCGATGGTGTTCAATTGAACAGGTCTGCCAGGGAGTAAAAGTGCTTTGAGCAGTCCTGAGGACTGGATACTGCGCTATATAAGAACTTACCTTTTTTTCTTCTTTTTCTTGTATTATAGTTGTCCATTACATACATTCTACGATTTTCATTTGCCTTTTTAAAATTGTTCTTTTTACATTTGACTTTATTAAAAAAAAATTGTCCTGCCTAACATTGTCGCATTTCTCCTGTGACATTATTTCACATATTGACCCAGTGTAATATCACCAGTTCTAATGTAATCACCTCTAATGTAATCACATCATTGCATGACTCTTTCAGGTATAATGTGATCAAAGACAATGTCACATCAGTGTGTGACTTACATTAGACATAGTGTGACCAAAGACAATGTCACATCACAGCGTGACTTACATTAGACATAGTGTGACCAAAGACAATGTCACATCACTGCGTGACAGTTACGTCAGTTGTAATGTAACCAAAGACAATGTCACATCACTGCGTGACTGTTACTTTAGACGTAGTGTGACCAAAGTCAATGTCACATCACTGCGTGACAGTTACATTAGACGTAGTGTGACCAAAGACAATGTCACATCACTGCGTGACTGTCACATTAGATGTAGTGTGATCAAAGACAACGTCACATCACTGCGTGACTGTTACATTAGATGTAGTGTGATCAAAGACAACGTCACATCACTGCGTGACTGTTACATTAGACGTAGTGTGACCAAAGACAATGTCACATCACTGCGTGACTGTTACATTAGATGTAGTGTGATCAAAGACAATGTCACATCACTGCGTGACTGTTACGTCAGTTGTAGTGTAACCAAAGACAATGTCACATCACTGTGTGACTGTTACTTTAGACGTAGTGTGATCAAAGACAATGTCACATCAGTGTGTGACTTACATTAGACGTAGTGTGACCAAAGACAATGTCACATCACAGCGTGACTTACATTAGACATAGTGTGACCAAAGACAATGTCACATCACTGCGTGACTGTTACGTCAGTTGTAGTGTAACCAAAGACAATGTCACATCACTGCGTGACTGTTACTTTAGACGTAGTGTGACCAAAGTCAATGTCACATCACTGCGTGACAGTTACATTAGACGTAGTGTGACCAAAGACAATGTCACATCACTGCGTGACTGTCACATTAGATGTAGTGTGATCAAAGACAACGTCACATCACTGCGTGACTGTTACTTTAGACGTAGTGTGACCAAAGTCAATGTCACATCACTGCGTGACTGTTACATTAGATGTAGTCAGGGGTAGAACTTCAGCATTTATTTTACTAGACAGCAGGACTAGTAAAGACAACAGTTTACTAGTCCGCCAAAAGGTTTACTAGTCCTGCAAATAAAAAACATAGCACAAATTTAGGTCACAACAAATGTATTTAAAACACAAAAAACCACAGTGTCATCCAGGCCTGGCGTTAACACTGCCTGTCAGTCAGTCGGTGTCACTCAGAGTCTGAGGCACTACTGTCATCACAGTCGGTGTCACTGCTGTCAGTGTAACTACTACAGTCGGGCCTTGGCCTAAGCGGCTGAGTGTCTGGCCTCTGGGCTCCACCAGCACTCCACAGCTCGATTGCCTCCTTCGGTTCAAATGCAGCGATGTCTGGTGAACTCAGCTGACTGGTCAACAAACCTTCAAATAGCCACGCTGTCGTTTCTGCTTGTCGTACAGCGTGTCCCGTTCTCGCTTTTCCACCTTGCATTTAACTTCTGGTTTTGCAACCCCAGTTAAATAACGATGCTTCGTGCGTAAACGTAACAAAATAATTAGTAATGAATTAACAAAATAATTGATGTAGAACTGAAGATGTGAACCGTATTCGAAATCCGCGCATTAGAAAATAGACGCGAAAATGGACGTCAATTGCGCTCATTAGCCGGTACCCCTCTACATGATACGCTAAGCCAAACAAAACGGTCGTTTCAGATTTCTATGTCACACAACAACCAATCAAAAGTACCGTTTCACTGTCGATTCACATTAGGTGAAGATTTTCTTTGTCAATTGTACGGTTGGTGGCGCCACGCAACACGCTGATTTTTACTAGACAGCCGGACTAGTTGGTAGGCCGGGTTTACTAGTCCGCCGTAATCTTTACTAGTGTACGGACTAGCGGACTAGTGGGTAGTTCTACCCCTGGTAGTGTAACCAAAGACAATGTCACATCACTGCGTGACTGTTACTTTAGACGTAGTGTGACCAAAGTCAATGTCCCATCACTGCGTGACTGTTACATTAGATGTAGTGTGACCAAAGACAACGTCACATCACTGCGTGACTGTTACTTTAGACGTAGTGTGACCAAAGACAATGTCACATCACTGCGTGACTGTTACATTAGATGTAGTGTGACCAAAGACAATGTCACATCACGGCGTGACTGTTACATTAGACGTAGTGTGACCAAAGACAATGTCACATCACTGCGTGACTGTTACAGTAGATGTAGTGTGACCAAAGACATCATCACATCACTGACCAAAGACAATGTCCCATCACTGCGTGACTTACATTAGATGTAGTGTGACCAAAGACAATGTCACATCACTGCGTGACTGTTACATTAGATGTAGTGTGACCAAAGACAATGTCACATCACGGCGTGACTGTTACATTAGACGTAGTGTGACCAAAGACAATGTCACATCACTGCGTGACTGTTACAGTAGATGTAGTGTGACCAAAGACATCATCACATCACTGCGTGACTGTTACATTAGATGTAGTGTGACCAAAGACAATGTCACATCACTGCGTGACTTACATTAGATGTAGTATGACCAAAGACAATGTCACATCACAGCGTGACTTACATTAGATATAGTGTGACCAAAGACAATGTCACATCACTGTGTGACTGTTACGTCAGTTGTAGTGTAACCAAAGACATTGTCACATCACTGCGTGACTGTTACTTTAGACGTAATGTTACCAAAGACAATGTCACATCACTGCGTGACTTGCATTAGACGTAGTGTGACCAGAGACGTCACATCACTGCGTGACTGTTACATCAGTTGTAGTGTAACCAAAGACAATGTCACATCACTGCGTGACTGTTACGTCCGGTGTAGTGTGACTATACTCATGGCCTGGGTTGTCAACAATAGATGTGGCAATAGAAGATTAACCAGTCATGGTAACATGGCCAGGGTTGTCAACAATAGATGTGGCAATAGAAGACTAACCAGGCATGGTAACATGGCCAGGGTTGTCTACAACAGATGTGGCATTAGAAGACTAACCAGGCATGTTAACATGGCCTGGGTTGTCAACAATAGATGTGGCAGTAGAAGACTAACCAGGCATGGTAAAATGGCCTGGGTTGTCAACAATAGATATGGCAACAGAAGATTAACCAGTCATGGTAACATGGCCAGGGTTGTCAACAATAGATGTGGCAATAGAATACTAACCAGGCATGGTAACATGGTCAGGGTTGTCAACAATAGATGTGGCATTAGAAGACTAACCAGGCATGGTAACATGGCCTGGGTTGTCAACAATAGATGTGGCAGTAGAAGACTAACCAGGCATGGTAACATGGCCTGGGTTGTCAACAATAGAAGTGGCAATAGAAGACTAACCAGGCATGGTAACATGGCCAGGGTTGTGAACAATAGATGTGGCAGTAGAAGACTAACCAGGCATGGTAACATGGCCGGGGTTGTGAACAATAGATGTGGCAATAGAAGACTAACCAGTCATGGTAACATGGTCAGGGTTGTCAACAATAGATGTGGCAGTAGAAGACTAACCAGGCATGGTAACATGGTCTGGGTTGTGAACAACAGATGTGGCAATAGAAGACTAACCAGGCATGATAACATGGCCAGGGTTGTGAACAATAGATGTGGCAGTAGAAGACTAACCAGGCATGGTAACATGGCCTGGGTTGTGAACAATAGTTGTGGCAATAGAAGACTAACCAAGCATGGTAACATGGCCTGGGTTGTCAACACTAGATGTAGCAATAGAAGACTAACCAGGCATGGTAACATGGCCTGGGTTGTCAACAGTAGATGTGGCAGTAGAAGACTAACCAGGCATGGTAATATGGCCAGGGTGTGTCAGTATCAGTCCATGTGACCAGCAAAGGTGGAGGTGAATAATGCTAAACCTTTGTGAGAAGCCACTGATCTTCACAGCCTTGTAAACAGTGTCAAATGATACAGTAGAAGTGTCAAGTGATGGTGTAGAAGTGTCAAGTGATGGTGTAGAAGTATCAAGTGATGGTGTAGAAGTGTCAAGTGATGCTATAGAAGTGTCTAGTGGTGCTGTAGAAGTGTCAAGTGATGCTGTAGATGTGTCTAGTGGTGCTGCAGAAGTGTCAAGTGGTGCTATAGAAGTGTCTAGTGGTGCTGTAGAAGTGTCAAGTGGTACTGTAGATGTGTCAAGTGGTGCTGCAGAAGTGTCAAGTGATGCTATAGAAGTGTCTAGTGGTGCTATAGAAGTGTCAAGTGGTACTGTAGATGTGTCAAGTGGTGCTGTAGAAGTGTCAAGTGGTGCTATAGAAGTGTCTAGTGGTGCTGTAGAAGTGTCAAGTGGTACTGTAGATGTGTCAAGTGGTGCTGCAAGTGTCAAGTGATGCTATAGAAGTGTCAAGTGGTACTGTAGATGTGTCAAGTGGTGCTGTAGAAGTGTCCAGGCATGGTAACATGGTCTGGGTTGTGAACAATAGATGTGGCAATAGAATACTAACCAGTCATGGTAACATGGCCAGGGTTGTGAACAATAGATGTGGCAGTAGAAGACTAACCAGGCATGGTAACATGGTCTGGGTTGTGAACAATAGATGTGGCAATAGAAGACTAACCAGGCATGATAACATGGCCTGGGTTGTCAACACTAGATGTAGCAATAGAAGACTAACCAGGCATGGTAACATGGTCAGGGTTGTCAACAATAGATGTGGCAGTAGAAGACTAACCAGGCATGGTAACATGGTCTGGGTTGTGAACAATAGATGTGGCAATAGAATACTAACCAGTCATGGTAACATGGCCAGGGTTGTGAACAATAGATGTGGCAGTAGAAGACTAACCAGGCATGGTAACATGGTCTGGGTTGTGAACAATAGATGTGGCAATAGAAGACTAACCAGGCATGATAACATGGCCAGGGTTGTGAACAATAGATGTGGCAGTAGAAGACTAACCAGGCATGGTAACATGGCCTGGGTTGTGAACAATAGTTGTGGCAATAGAAGACTAACCAAGCATGGTAACATGGCCTGGGTTGTCAACACTAGATGTAGCAATAGAAGACTAACCAGGCATGGTAACATGGCCTGGGTTGTCAACAGTAGATGTGGCAGTAGAAGACTAACCAGGCATGGTAATATGGCCAGGGTGTGTCAGTATCAGTCCATGTGACCAGCAAAGGTGGAGGTGAATAATGCTAAACCTTTGTGAGAAGCCACTGATCTTCACAGCCTTGTAAACAGTGTCAAATGATACAGTAGAAGTGTCAAGTGGTACTGTAGATGTGTCAAGTGGTGCTGCAGAAGTGTCAAGTGATGCTATAGAAGTGTCTAGTGGTGCTATAGAAGTGTCAAGTGGTACTGTAGATGTGTCAAGTGGTGCTGTAGAAGTGTCAAGTGGTGCTATAGAAGTGTCTAGTGGTGCTGTAGAAGTGTCAAGTGGTACTGTAGATGTGTCAAGTGGTGCTGCAGAAGTGTCAAGTGATGCTATAGAAGTGTCTAGTGGTGCTATAGAAGTGTCAAGTGGTACTGTAGATGTGTCAAGTGGTGCTGTAGAAGTGTCAAGTGGTGCTATAGAAGTGTCTAGTGGTGCTGTAGAAGTGTCAAGTGGTACTGTAGATGTGTCAAGTGGTGCTGCAGAAGTGTCAAGTGATGCTATAGAAGTGTCTAGTGGTGCTGTAGAAGTGTCAAGTGGTACTGTAGATGTGTCAAGTGGTGCTGTAGAAGTGTCAAGTGGTGCTGTTGAGCAGTGCTCCTATTGCCCATCTGTCGAGCTGTGGACATTCATACACTTCCAGTATAAATAGCTAGTTGCTATATAATTTGTAAGCTGTATAATTAGCAAATCCTCTGTGTAATTAGCTGTGCATCTGTAATTACATTTGCCTGAATCTAGCCTCTGTGTCCGAAAGATCAACTGCAGTCATGATTATATGCACAGATATTATGCAGGAACAGTGTGATTATACAGTTCTGACCGATAGGAGTTATCAATAGATCTGTTCTTGTGTATTTGTAGTAACTGTCTCATTGTGTGTTTGTGCCTCTGTCATTGTGTGTTTGTGCCTGTCTGTTTGTGTGTTTGTGCCTCTGTCTTTGTGTGTTTGTGCCTCTGTCTTTGTGTGTTTGTGCCTCTGTCATTGTGTGTTTGTTGTGCCTGTCTCATTGTGTGTTTGTGCCGCTGTCATTACGTGTTTGTGTTAGCGCTTGGACTGGGGCCATGGCTAGAGCCTCGACTGTGGATTGACTAAAGCCTGGACAGGGGCCATGTAGAGCCTGGACTGGGGCCATGGTTAGAACCTGGACTGGGGCCATGACTAAAACCTGGACTGGGGCCATGACAAGAGCCTGGACTGGGGTCCATGGCTAGAGCTTGGAATGAGGCCGTGATTAGATCTTGGACTGGAGCCATGGTTAGAGCCTGGACTGGGGCCATTACTAAAGCCTGGACTGGGGCCTTGATTGGGGCCTGGACTACAGCATGGTTTGGGGCATGAACTAGGGCCTTGACTGGGGCCTGGACTATGGCCTTGGTTGTCTTGTTTCTGGCCCGGTCTGGGGGTCTGGACGATGGTCTTGGCTGGGGCCTAGTCTGGGGCCTGAATTAGGGCCTTTGCTGGGGTATTGGCTGGGATGAGGAATATGGCAGGGGCCTGGATCAAAGCCAGGTTCAAGGCTGGAGCCAGGATCAGGACTAGTTGTGGACCAGGATCAAGGCCGGAGCTGATATGAGGGCAGCACCCAGGGTCAGGGCCTGCAGTTGTCTCTTGTAGCTAGATGCGCAGTTATGTCATTGTTAATTGGTAACTGCATGTGACACTTGGTCCATGTTGATAGCCATTGATTGGTCAGTCCCTGCCATGTGCACTGTCTCACCTATGTTCTTCACAGTTCCGTATGGTGCTATGCAACGATGTACTTGTAACACTGACACAATGCATGCTACAACCTTGATGTCAATGATGTACTTGTAACACTGACACAATGCATGCTACAACCTTGATCTCAATGCATGCTACAACCTTGATGTCAATGATGTACTTGTAACACTGACACAATGCATGCTACAACCTTGATGTCAACGATGTACTTGTAACACTGACACAATGCATGCTACAACCTTGATGTCAATGATGTACTTGTAACATTGACACAATGCATGCTACAACCTTGATGTCAACGATGTACTTGTAACACTGACACAATGCATGCTACAACCTTGATGTCAACGATGTACTTGTAACACTGACACAATGCATGCTACAACCTTGATGTCAACGATGTACTTGTAACACTGACACAATGCATGCTACAACCTTGATGTCAACGATGTACTTGTAACATTGACACAGTGCATGCTACAACCTTGATGTCAACGATGTACTTGTAACACTGACACAGTGCATGCTACAACCTTGATGTCAACGATGTACTTGTAACACTGACACAATGCATGCTACAACCTTGATGTCAACGATGTACTTGTAACACTGACACAATGCATGCTACAACCTTGATGTCAATGATGTACTTGTAACACTGACACAATGCATGCTACAACCTTGATGTCAATGATGTAACACTGACACAATGCATGCTACAACCTTGATGTCAACGATGTACTTGTAACACTGACACAATGCATGCTACAACCTTGATGTCAATGATGTACTTGTAACACTGACACAATGCATGCTACAACCTTGATGTCAATGATGTACTTGTAACACTGACACAATGCATGCTACAACCTTGATGTCAACGATGTACTTGTAACACTGACACAATGCATGCTACAACCTTGATGTCAATGATGTACTTGTAACATTGACACAATGCATGCTACAACCTTGATGTCAACGATGTACTTGTAACACTGACACAATGCATGCTACAACCTTGATGTCAACGATGTACTTGTAACATTGACACAATGCATGCTACAACCTTGATGTCAATGATGTACTTGTAACACTGACACAATGCATGCTACAACCTTGATGTCAATGATGTACTTGTAACACTGACACAATGCATGCTACAACCTTGATGTCAATGATGTACTTGTAACACTGACACAGTGCATGCTACAACCTTGATGTCAATGATGTACTTGTAACACTGACACAGTGCATGCTACAACCTTGATGTCAACGATGTACTTGTAACACTGACACAATGCATGCTACAGCCTTGATGTCAATGATGTACTTGTAACACTGACACAATGCATGCTACAACCTTGATGTCAACGATGTACTTGTAACACTGACACAATGCATGCTACAACCTTGATGTCAATGATGTACTTGTAACATTGACACAATGCATGCTACAACCTTGATGTCAACGATGTATTTGTAACACTGACACAATGCATGCTACAACCTTGATGTCAATGATGTACTTGTACCATTGACACAGTGCATGCTACAACCTTGATGTCAACGATGTATTTGTAACACTGACACAATGCATGCCTCAACCTTGATGTCAACGATGTACTTGTAACATTGACACAATGCATGCTACAACCTTGATGTCAATGATGTACTTGTAACACTGACACAATGCATGCTACAACCTTGATGTCAATGATGTACTTGTAACATTGACACAATGCATGCTACAACCTTGATGTCAATGATGTACTTGTAACACTGACACAATGC
The DNA here is from genome assembly GCA_020002185.1 of Paraescarpia echinospica. Lineage (NCBI taxonomy): Eukaryota > Metazoa > Annelida > Polychaeta > Sabellida > Siboglinidae > Paraescarpia > Paraescarpia echinospica. Next base: position 60,938,685 of record CM034541.1, on the reverse strand, counting down.
ATGCTACAACCTTGATGTCAATGATGTACTTGTAACACTGACACAATGCATGCTACAACCTTGATGTCAATGATGTGAATTTCTGTAACATTGACACAATGGCCGCTACAACCCGATGTCAATGATGTACTTGCACATTGACACAATGCATGCTACAACCTTGATGTCAATGATGTATCTTTGGTAACACTGACACAATGCATGCTACAACCTTGATGTCAATGATGTGAATTCTTGTAACATTGACAATGCATGCTACAACCTTGATGTCAATGATGCACTTGTAACACCGGACAATAAACAATGCACGGCAACCTTGATGTCAATGATGTACTTGTAACACTGACACAATGTACGCGCAACCTTGATGTCACTGATGCAATTTTGGCGTAACACTGACACAATGCATGCTACAACCTTGATGTCAATGATGTACTTGTAACACTGACACAATGCATGCTACAACCTTGATGTCAATGATGTACTTGTAACACTGACACAATGCATGCTACAACCTTGATGTCAATGATGTACTTGTAACATTGACACAATGCATGCTACAACCTTGATGTCAATGATGTACTTGTAACACTGACACAATGCATGCTACAACCTTGATGTCAATGATGTACTTGTAACACTGACACAATGCATGCTACAACCTTGATGTCAATGATGTACTTGTAACATTGACACAATGCATGCTACAACCTTGATGTCAACGATGTACTTGTAACACTGACACAATGCATGCTACAACCTTGATGTCAATGATGTACTTGTAACACTTACACAATGCATGCTACAACCTTGATGTCAATGATGTACTTGTAACATTGACACAATGCATGCTACAACCTTGATGTCAACGATGTATTTGTAACACTGACACAATGCATGCTACAACCTTGATGTCAATGATGTACTTGTAACATTGACACAGTGCATGCTACAACCTTGATGTCAACGATGTACTTGTAACACTGACACAATGCATGCTACAACCTTGATGTCAACGATGTACTTGTAACACTGACACAATGCATGCTACAACCTTGATGTCAACGATGTACTTGTAACACTGACACAATGCATGCTACAACCTTGATGTCAACGATGTACTTGTAACACTGACACAATGCATGCTACAACCTTGATGTCAACGATGTACTTGTAACACTGACACAATGCATGCTACAACCTTGATGTCAATGATGTACTTGTAACACTGACACAATGCATGCTACAACCTTGATGTCAACGATGTACTTGTAACACTGACACAATGCATGCTACAACCTTGATGTCAATGATGTACTTGTAACACTGACACAATGCATGCTACAACCTTGATGTCAATGATGTACTTGTAACATTGACACAATGCATGCTACAACCTTGATGTCAACGATGTACTTGTAACACTGACACAATGCATGCCTCAACCTTGATGTCAATGATGTACTTGTAACACTGACACAATGCATGCCTCAACCTTGATGTCAATGATGTACTTGTAACACTGACACAGTGCATGCTACAACCTTGATGTCAATGATGTACTTGTAACACTGACACAATGCATGCTACAACCTTGATGTCAACGATGTACTTGTAACACTGACACAATGCATGCTACAACCTTGATGTCAACAATGTACTTGTAACACTGACACGATGCATGCCTCAACCTTGATGTCAACGATGTACTTGTAACACTGACACAGTGCATGCTACAACCTTGATGTCGACGATGTACTTGTAACACTGACACGATGCATGCCTCAACCTTGATGTCGTCTCTGTTTGCAGGGTTCTGAGAAGCATGTACAGCTGGGGACAATGCTAGTACAACAACGACCCATGTCGGTATGTTCTCACTTGATCACTTTCTCAGTCTCTATGGCCTTGGCCTTCCACTTCAGTGCACATTTCCTGTTGTGCTGGGCATTGGTGTGTCGTAGTAATGTCACTAAATTATCAGAATATAAAAAGTTATAGAAATTTGTTTAAATGATCATTCATTTTACACACTAAGATGACGAATATGTAGACAAATAAAAAAAATTTATTCCAAAGAACTGTTTGTTATGTATATAAAACAACAGAATTTCATCAGTTAATCTAGTTAATATTTATGATTATTATTCATGTCTTATCGATGGCCATCGGTCAGTCTTTAGCTGGCCGCAAACCACCCGATTGTCTACGCTGCGATGCATCTCGACCGTCGTAGCTTGTGACCCTGGCCTACAACTGACCGCCGCCTCTCACCGCTATGATTGTTCACAACTGGATATTACAAACCTAGCATTATTCTTATATTCACCATAAATGTTACTAGTATTGGATGCACCAATTTAATTTAGATTCTAGAACACTTCACTACTGCTGCGTACACGCGTAACTTCGCGGTTAGTTGTGACGTAACGAAGGACAAATTGCCATTAAAAACTATTGTATGTGTCCTTTGAAACTTGCAGCTCGATTGTGATTATTTTAAAATCTGCATAGATGGCGATTCAAACCTCACTATTCAACATAGTTACATTCATAATAGATCATTACATAGAACAATTAGTTCTCATGCCAACATTAACTTATAATATGAAATGCGCAATCAGATTAAGTTTTGGTAAGTTACCAAAAAATCAATTCAAAAATATAGGCTTACTTTTGTTTTGGTAAATTAGGCATAGTACAAATTGTAAAAATACATTGCAATTACAATTGTAATTTGTTTAAGTTGATAATGTAGATTATCATTACAATAGGTGTCCTTTGAAAACAAATGTTGCTCGAGCAACTTTATTATTTGCAATATTTTAGAAGACGACTGTGCCAAAACTGTTCATTGCAGTAACATTTATTACAGCTCATTGGCCATACGAAGTCATACCATTGATCATGTGAAGTCATACCATTGATCATACAAAGTCATATCATTGATCATATGAAGTCATACCATTGGTCATACAAAGTCATACCGTTGATCATACAAAGTCATACCATTGATCATACAAAGTCATAACATTGATCATACAAAGTAATATCATTGATCATATGAAGTCATACCATTGATCATACAAAGCCAAACCATTGATCATACTAAGTCATACCAATGATCATACAAAGTAATACCATTGATCATACAAAGTTATACCATTGGTCACACAAAGTCATATCATTGATCATATGAAGTCATATCATTGATCATACAAAGTCATACCATTGATCATACAATGTCATACCATTGATCATACAAGGTCATACCATTGATCATACAAGGTCATACCATTGATCATACTAAGTCATAACATTGATCATGTGAAGTCATACAATTGATCATACAAAGTCATACCATTGATCATACAAAGTCATATCATTGATCATACGAAGTCATACCATTGATCAAACAAAGTCATACCATTGATCATACAAAGTCATATGATTGGTCATACAAAGTCATACCATTGATCATGTGAAGTCGTATCCTTGATCATACAAAGTCATACCATTGATCATACAAAGTCATACCATTGATCATACTAAGTCATACAATTGGTCATACAAAGTCATACCATTGGTCATACTAAGCCATACCATTGGTCATACTAAGTCATACCATTGGTAATACAAAAAGTCATACCATTGATCGTGCAAAGTCATATCATTGGTTGTGCAAAGTCATACCATTGGTCATACAAAGTCATAATTGGTCATACAAAGTCATGTCATGGATCATACAAAATCATACAATTGGTCATACAAAAGCCATACCGTTGATCGTGCAAAGTCATATCATTGGTTGTACAAAGTCATACCATTGGTCATACAAAGTCATATAATTGGTCATACAAAGTCATACCATGGATCATACAAAGTCATACCATTGCAGGTGGTGTGCATTGAGTTTTTGAATTGTGTAAAGAATATAAGTTATACAACCTAAAGAAATGTTCCCCCTATATATCTGTTCCCCCTATATATCTGTTCCCCCTATATATCTGTTCCCCCTATATATTTATTCCCCCTATATATCTGTATCAATGTGAAGATGTCGCCCGTGGCAACCTTCCGCCGTTTTTAGTCCTTTGGCCGAAGGTCCAAGGGACTATTGCCATCACTCTGCATCCGCCGTCTGCCGTCCGCCATTAGCTGCCGTATCTCAGAAACCGTTCAGCAACTTTTTCTCTAATTTTGCATAGACATATCTTGGGGCACTACCACTATGCACGAGAAATCTGTATTTGATTGAATCATTTCAAGGGCTCCCTAGGGCCTCCAAGGACCTCAAAACTGGTAAAAATGTAACATTTGGCCTATTTATTCAAAAACTGTTCAGCAACTTATTTTCTAATTTTGCATAGATGTATCTTAGGGTGCTGCCACTATATACAAGAAATCTGTATTTGATTGAATCATCCTAAGGGCACCTAAGGGGCCCCCAAAGTGCAAAAGGTTTACATTATCTAGTTATGTGGTTTTGAGAAGGGCCCTTGAGACCACCCCCAACAGTAGGTGTTGTGTAATGTGCCACAAAGTCAAAAGCTGTGACTAATCTCTGCAGCCTAGGCCATTGAGACCTTGACTAATCTTTAATTGGTCACTGCACCCAGGCAGAGTAGACACACTTGATCCCTGTTAGACTGAACAGTTGCCTAACACTTTTAAACTGTATCTTCAAAACTATTGATTTTCTATAATTGCAAGTTGTGTTTATTTTGATGTTCATTTAATTATTATAAAATGGTGTGACTGTGGTGTCTATTGGTTAAAGATGTATTGTCTGTAGAAACCTGTAGGTGACAAACATAGAAAATTAATATTCTGTCACCTGTAGGTGACAAACATAAAAAATTAATATTCTGGACAACTATAGAGTGAAATATCCTACACATTTATATCAAATGCATTCTACTGTTCTGTTTACGCTTGCCATGCCTTGTGTAGACATGGTACTGTGTAAATCAATTGTATCAATATAGACTAATAATTACAGATTCACAATATAGTTGACACCTGAAACAACCAAATGTCAACCATTAGAAGAGTTGACATAGTTCAGCTATACACTATATATGTAAATTTAACCAGCTGCCACGTCAAGTCCGTTATAATTGTGACTAACAGTGTTCAAAATTATTCAGGGAATAGCAAATAACAAAGGACACAAGTTTTCTCCTTGCCATACCTCTACACATGAGAAGAAGACCGACACAGCCTGGCCCTCCTTTATACATGATTTAGCATTTTTGTACATGTTGTATACAACTTTCAACACAATACCATTAATACCGCATGAAATTATCTTAAACCACAGGGAGGACCGGTCTACTAAATCAAATGCTTTCTTATAATCGATGAAGACACAATAAAGCCTTTTGAGTCGAGACAAATACAATTCAACCAATACCCCTATCTGAACACTGCCTGTTCTTCACCTATTACATTCGCTTTGTTTAGGTATGTGGTCAGTCTGGTGTTCTGAACAATCACTAAGGATTAATGAACACTTGTGCAGAATGCCACCCACTTGGCAGGTTTAATTGATCTATTCAGCAATGAGGACACTGCTTAGGCCTCCCTCTGGACACTGTCACTCACAGTGTTGTGTATTGTCTTAGTTGGTGCATTGAGCTAATCTACTTGACCATGTATCAGTGGTGACTCTGGTTGTGTATTACACCCAGCTGTGGAGCTAAGATTCTCTGCCTGCTATTGTTTGATGGAAACTGTGACTAATGTGTAATTGGTCACTGGCAGTAGCTTGTGTCAACAGACAGCATTAAGTTACTAGACCCCTGTTAAACTGGACAGTTGCCTGTAGGTTTTAAACTGTGTCAAACAGTGAGTCTACATTTTGCTCTCAGATAATCTGTCCTCTTAGTTTTACACATGAAGACATAATCTGGCATAACTTGATAAGTCTTTGTAGCAGCACATTTGTACTTCCAGTGTATCATTGCAACATAACATACATATTACATACTGTGTGCCACATTTGAATGTTGTGCATGTAATATTTCCTTGCAATCCATTTGCATATATAAGGTAAAACTTCAACAGCTGTTTTCTTTATTTTCACTTTTTGATCCCTACCATCTTCAATGCTCCATAACTTTGCCAATTTTTGTAGCAGTCATATTTTTTGAAACCGTATAAAGCACCCTACCAAACCTTTACAAGGATGTAAGAAAACAATGTTACAATTTTTCCGACTTATCACTCATTTGGTCAGCCGGGGTCACATATAGACGAATTAGTCCAAAGGACTTCAGGGCCACTTGGCCCATTTTTAATTATTATCAAACCATCATCATCACGTGGATTCGAGCGGCCTTTTGTTCTCGTGATATAGACATGTGTGGTGCGTACATAAATACCTCATAGTTACAATTGCTAATTACAAAACATGTTATACGTATTCTTCCTAAAGAAATGCGGCTCGAGTGATCAAAAGCGATTATTTGCAAATAATATTATGTTCCTCTGAACATGATTAGAAGACTCCTAGATATACTGCTCATTGCAGATATACATATGTGTTATGGATCGCTGAATAACCAAATCAAAACCCTTACAAGTTGCCTACATCGTTTGTATGAACTGTGCCAAGAACACAAGAGACACAGCCTAAATCAAGTGTTTGCCCTACGTTTCAATGAGAATTAAGGAACCCTGAGTGATCTTCCGCCACGTTTAATTATTATCACAATGTTTATCGCGTAGATTTAAGTGGACTTTTGTCTTGGCAATTTAGTTATATTGTATATCTAAAAATGCAATTATTTGCAAATCTGTTTAGCAGATGACTGTGACTATACTGTATATTTCAAGTTACATTTCAAGGATCACTGAATAGAGCAACCAACTTCCTTGCTAGTGGTATTCAACATTTGCTTGAAATGTGCAAAGAAAATTAGACATACACCCAAAGTAACCGATTCCCCTACATTTTAATGTAATGAAAAGTAACCCAAAACGACTTCCCTCCATTCACAATTATTGTAAAATTACATAATGGTATGAATCATTGAACACAACAACCTTGCTAACACTATATATCATTCATATGATTTGTATACAAACAGAGAAGCTATATATATATATATATATATACAGACTAAACAAAACGTCCCACTGTGCATTTCAGTGCGCAAGAAATGACAGGCTGACTACTTAGCATTATCTTCAAAAATGGAAATATTCTACTTGGTGGATTTAGGTAGACTTTTATTCTTGTAATGTAGACATATAGTACGAATTAAAAAAACGTTATACATACTATTGTAATTTGTTTGACGTTAACCATCATTTCACGTAGGCCTGTAATAACTGTATTATATTGGTTAAATCCTTACGATTCGAAAATCACAGTCAGGAAGTGCTGCCCACCGCCTGATTGTCCAAGATTGCCAGTCAGCGTCAGTCGTGCTGATTGAACATGTTCAGTCGCCACGATTGCCGCTGACTCGACGTAAGATTGTGGAATCGTAGTCATAAGCACACGCACACTGCCGCGATTACGCACGATTGTCTACGCTGCGACGGTCGAGATGCGTCACTGCGTAGACAATTGGGCTGTGTGTGGCGGGCTTCATTGATGGCCTTCAGTCAGTCTTATTGATGGCTCTGAGGCAGTCTTATTGATGGCCCTCAGTCAGTCTTATTGATGGCCCTCAGTCAGTCTTATTGGTGGTCCTCAGTCAGTCTTATTGATGGCCGTTAGTCAGTCTTATTGATGGTCCTGAGGCAGTCTTTTTGATGGCCCTCACTCAGCCTTATTGATGGCCCTGTGGCAGTCTTATTGATAGCCTTCAGTCAGTCTTCTAGATGGTCCTAGTTGGTCTTATTGGTGGTTCTCAGTCAGTCTTATTGATGGTCCTCAGTCAGTCTTGTTGATGGCCCTCAGTCAGTTTTATTGATGGTCCTGTGGCAGTCTTGTTGATAGCCCTCAGTCAGTCTTTTAGATGGTCCTCAGTCACTCTTATTGGTGGTTCTCAGTCAGTCTTATTGATGGTCCTCAGTCAGTCTTATTGATGGCCCTGAGGCAGTCTTATTGATGGCCCTCAGTCAGTCTTATTGATGGCCCTGAGGCAGCCTTATTGATGGCCCTCAGTCAGTCTTATTGGTGGTCCTCAATCAGTTTTATTGATGGTCCTGTGGCAATCTTATTGATAGCCCTCAGTCAGTCTTATTGATGGTCCTCAGTCAGTCTTATTGATGGCCCTGAGGCAGTCTTATTGATGGCCCTCAGTCAGTCTTATTGATGGCCCTGAGGCAGCCTTATTGATGGCCCTCAGTCAGTCTTATTGGTGGTCCTCAATCAGTTTTATTGATGGTCCTGTGGCAATCTTATTGATAGCCCTCAGTCAGTCTTATTGATGGTCCTCAGTCAGTCTTATTGATGGCCCTGAGGCAGTCTTATTGATGGCCCTCAGTCAGTCTTATTGATGGCCCTGAGGCAGCCTTATTGATGGCCCTCAGTCAGTCTTATTGGTGGTCCTCAATCAGTTTTATTGATGGTCCTGTGGCAATCTTATTGATAGCCCTCAGTCAGTCTTATTGATGGTCCTCAGTCAGTCTTATTGATGGTCCTCCGTCAGTCATATTGGTGGCCCTCAGTCAGTCTTAGCCCTGCTATGGATATAATCTCCTCACAATGTGCATATAAACAATTTATGTATTGAAAGTTAATATCTGGGTTACAGAGTGTTGTAAAATGTAGTTGTTGACGGAAAGACCATTAAACAAGTGAGCAGCTTTGTATAACTGGACGGTACAGTGTGTGAGGATGGAAGGAGTAATAAAGAAATACAGAGGAGGGTGCAAGCAGGAGCAGCAGCATGGAAGAGGGTAGAAGGCATTATGTGGGACAGAAAACTGAAGAAACAACTGAAAGGAAAAGTGTTGGAAGCCTGCGTTGTACCAGCCTGTATATAAGGGCTGGGAACACTGGCACTGACAGAGAGACAGGAGGAGAAACTACAGGTGGCAGAAAACAACTGGGTCAGAAGAATATGTAAAGTAACACGAGAGGATAGAAGGAAGATGAAGGAATTGAGAGAGGAGATTGGAATGAAAAATCACCTAAAGAGGAAAGTAACCGGTTACAGAATGAGATGGGCGGGACAGAGGAAGACCAAGGCTTGAGATGGAATGGGGAGGTAGAAGTAGAAGAGGCCACCAAGTGATGTGGACCCCATGCACAAGGAAGCAAGAGGAGGCACTCATAATGTCTGGCTTTCTATCAACATGGTGCAGTGCATTCGACTTCTATTCTGTGTCTTCAATAACGTTATCCTGGACACTACTGGCAGAATATTCTTCATTGTAGTTGCAAATGGTTAGTTTTATGAGCTGTTTTAGATATATAGAACCAAACAATTTTCTTTTGTTTCCCTTTAGAAAGGTTGATAACAGTTTCAAAACCTGGCCTATTTTATTCACACTATATTGTCTGTTTCCAATAAACACAGGCAATGTGTGGACGTAAGTACCAGATCAATGTAAATTCTTCTGCACTCATTAACTCTGTAGAAGGAAAGCTCTGGAGATAAACCAATCATTGCAATACAGTGCAACCTCATTTGACGGTCACCTCTGTAATACAGCCACCTCACTTGACGGTCACCTTTATAATACAGCCACTTCACTTGACGATCACCTCTGTAATACAGCCACTTCACTTGACGGTCACCTCTGTAATACAGCCACTTCACTTGACGGTCACCTCTGTAATACAGCAACCTCACAATTAAAGTCAACCTTGGACAGTTCCAAATTATTTTATATCGGTAAAGTAGGGGAAATTAGTCCTGCTCATACGGTCACCTCGCTAGTCAAGTCACTTTTGCCCAGTCCCAAGGCTGACCGTAATAGTGAGGTGTTACTCGGTCGACATTTGCTTCACAGATCCAGATATGTGTTTGTTTGTTTGAAGGTGCAACTAGTGTTTGCGAAGGAAGGCCGTCAGTTGGCTGCGTTCTCATGGGCAGCCAACAAGGGAGGCTACGAGTGCTTCACGGCGCACACTCACGACAGCGCTATCAAAACATACCTCGAGAAACGGCCAGATGTCATCATCATTGACACGCGATGCACCAAGTATTTTGATGCGAAAGTCATTTGTAGGTGTGTTGCGTGTCTTGACACAGTAAAACAGAAACAGATTCTTCTAGTTGAATGTGACAACAATGTCTTTACTTGGTTACACTTTTACTTTTCTGCCATATTCGTGAGCCTTTCCTTCTGAAGTCATTCGTCACTTAGCCATTGTTATTCCTCCTCCCTCCCACAGTTAGTTCAATCTACTGTCATTCTGTCATTGTTATTCCTCCTCCCTCCCACGGTTAGTTAAATCACCTGTCATTCTGCCATTGTTATTCCTCCTCCCTCCCACGGTTAGTTCAATCACCTGTCATTCTGTCATTGTTATTCCTCCTCCCTCCCACGGTTAGTTCAATCACCTGTCATTCTGTCATTGTTATTCCTCCTCCCTCCCACGGTTAGTTCAGTCACATGTCATTCTGTCATTGTTATTCCTCCTCCCTCCCACTGTTAGTTCAATCACCTGTCATTCTGTCATTGTTATTCCTCCTCCCTCCCACAGTTAGTTCAATCACCTGTCATTCTGTCATTGTTATTCCTCCTCCCTCCCACGGTTAGTTCAGTCACATGTCATTCTGTCATTGTTATTCCTCCTCCCTCCCACAGTTAGTTCAATCACATGTCATTCTGTCATTGTTATTCCTCCTCCCTCCCACGGTTAGTTCAGTCACCTGTCATTCTGTCGTTGTTTGTTATTCCTCCTCCCTCCCACAGTTAGTTCAGTCACCTGTCATTCTGTCATTGTTTGTTATTCCTCCTCCCTCCCACAGTTAGTTCAGTCACCTGTCATTCTGTCGTTGTTTGTTATTCTTCCTCCCTCCCACAGTTAGTTCAGTCACCTGTCATTCTGTCATTGTTTGTTATTCCTCCTCCCTCCCACAGTTAGTTCAGTCACATGTCATTCTGTCATTGTTATTCCTCCTCCCTCCCACGGTTAGTTCAGTCACCTGTCATTCTGTCATTGTTTGTTATTCCTCCTCCCTCCCATGGTTGGTTCAGTCACCTGTCATTCTGTCGTTGTTTGTTATTCGTCCTCCCTCCCACATTTAGTTCAGTCACCTGTCATTCTGTCATTGTTTGTTATTCCTCCTCCCTCCCACAGTTAGTTCAGTCACCTGTCATTCTGTCGTTTGTTATTCCTCCTCCCTCCCACAGTTAGTTCAGTCACCTGTCATTCTGTCGTTGTTTGTTATTCCTCCTCCCTCCCACAGTTAGTTCAGTCACCTGTCATTCTGTCGTTGATTGTTAATCCTCCCTCCCACTGTTAGTTCAGTCACCTGTCATTCTGTCGTTGATTGTTATTCCTCCTCCCTCCCACAGTTAGTTCAGTCACCTGTCATTCTGTCATTGATTATTATTCCTCCTCCCTCCCACAGTTAGTTCAGTCACCTGTCATTCTGTCGTTGTTTGTTATTCCTCCTCCCTCCCACAGTTAGTTCAGTCACCTGTCATTCTGTCTTTGATTATTAGTCCTCCTCCCTCCCACAGTTAGTTCAGTCACCTGTCATTCTGTCTTTGATTATTAGTCCTCCTCCCTCCCACAGTTAGTTCAGTCACCTGTCATTCTGTCGTTGATTGTTATTCCTCCTCCCTCCCACAGTTAGTTCAATCACCTGTCATTCTGTCATTGTTATTCCTCCTCCCTCCCACGGTTAGTTCAGTCACATGTCATTCTGTCATTGTTATTCCTCCTCCCTCCCACGGTTAGTTCAATCACCTGTCATTCTGTCATTGTTATTCCTCCTCCCTCCCACAGTTAGTTCAATCACCTGCCATTCTGTCATTGTTATTCCTCCTCCCTCCCACGGTTAGTTCAGTCACATGTCATTCTGTCATTGTTATTCCTCCTCCCTCCCACGGTTAGTTCAATCACCTGTCATTCTGTCATTGTTATTCCTCCTCCCTCCAATGGTTAGTTCAGTCACATGTCATTCTGTCATTGTTATTCCTCCTCCCTCCCACGGTTAGTTCAATCACCTGTCATTCTGTCATTGTTATTCCTCCTCCCTCCCACGGTTAGTTCAGTCACCTGTCATTCTGTCATTGTTTGTTATTCCTCCTCCCTCCCACAGTTAGTTCAGTCACCTGTCATTCTGTCATTGTTTGTTATTCCTCCACCCTCCCACAGTTAGTTCAGTCACCTGTCATTCTGTCGTTGTTTGTTATTCTTCCTCCCTCCCACAGTTAGTTCAGTCACCTGTCATTCTGTCATTGTTTGTTATTCCTCCTCCCTCCCACAGTTAGTTCAGTCACATGTCATTCTGTCATTGTTATTCCTCCTCCCTCCCACGGTTAGTTCAGTCACCTGTCATTCTGTCGTTGTTTGCTATTCCTCCTCCCTCCCATAGTTAGTTCAGTCACCTGTCATTCTGTCGTTGATTATTATTCCTCCTCCCTCCCACAGTTAGTTCAGTCACCTGTCATTCTGTCGTTGTTTGTTATTCCTTCTCCCTCCCACATTTAGTTCAGTCATCTGTCATTCTGTCATTGTTTGTTATTCCTCCACCCTCCCACAGTTAGTTCAGTCACCTGTCATTCTGTCGTTTGTTATTCCTCCTCCCTCCCACAGTTAGTTCAGTCACCTGTCATTCTGTCGTTGTTTGTTATTCCTCCTCCCTCCCACAGTTAGTTCAGTCACCTGTCATTCTGTCATTGTTTGTTATTCCTCCTCCCTCCCACAGTTAGTTCAGTCACATGTCATTCTGTCATTGTTATTCCTCCTCCCTCCCACGGTTAGTTCAGTCACCTGTCTTTCTGTCATTGTTTGTTATTCCTCCTCCCTCCCATGGTTGGTTCAGTCACCTGTCATTCTGTCGTTGTTTGTTATTCGTCCTCCCTCCCACATTTAGTTCAGTCACCTGTCATTCTGTCATTGTTTGTTATTCCTCCTCCCTCCCACAGTTAGTTCAGTCACCTGTCATTCTGTCGTTTGTTATTCCTCCTCCCTCCCACAGTTAGTTCAGTCACCTGTCATTCTGTTGTTGTTTGTTATTCCTCCTCCCTCCCACAGTTAGTTCAGTCACCTGTCATTCTGTCGTTGATTGTTAATCCTCCCTCCCACTGTTAGTTCAGTCACCTGTCATTCTGTCGTTGATTGTTATTCCTCCTCCCTCCCACAGTTAGTTCAGTCACCTGTCATTCTGTCATTGATTATTATTCCTCCTCCCTCCCACAGTTAGTTCAGTCACCTGTCATTCTGTCGTTGTTTGTTATTCCTCCTCCCTCCCACAGTTAGTTCAGTCACCTGTCATTCTGTCTTTGATTATTAGTCCTCCTCCCTCCCACAGTTAGTTCAGTCACCTGTCATTCTGTCTTTGATTATTAGTCCTCCTCCCTCCCACAGTTAGTTCAGTCACCTGTCATTCTGTCGTTGATTGTTATTCCTCCTCCCTCCCACAGTTAGTTCAATCACCTGTCATTCTGTCATTGTTATTCCTCCTCCCTCCCACGGTTAGTTCAGTCACATGTCATTCTGTCATTGTTATTCCTCCTCCCTCCCACGGTTAGTTCAATCACCTGTCATTCTGTCATTGTTATTCCTCCTCCCTCCCACAGTTAGTTCAATCACCTGCCATTCTGTCATTGTTATTCCTCCTCCCTCCCACGGTTAGTTCAGTCACATGTCATTCTGTCATTGTTATTCCTCCTCCCTCCCACGGTTAGTTCAATCACCTGTCATTCTGTCATTGTTATTCCTCCTCCCTCCAATGGTTAGTTCAGTCACATGTCATTCTGTCATTGTTATTCCTCCTCCCTCCCACGGTTAGTTCAATCACCTGTCATTCTGTCATTGTTATTCCTCCTCCCTCCCACGGTTAGTTCAGTCACCTGTCATTCTGTCATTGTTTGTTATTCCTCCTCCCTCCCACAGTTAGTTCAGTCACCTGTCATTCTGTCATTGTTTGTTATTCCTCCACCCTCCCACAGTTAGTTCAGTCACCTGTCATTCTGTCGTTGTTTGTTATTCTTCCTCCCTCCCACAGTTAGTTCAGTCACCTGTCATTCTGTCATTGTTTGTTATTCCTCCTCCCTCCCACAGTTAGTTCAGTCACATGTCATTCTGTCATTGTTATTCCTCCTCCCTCCCACGGTTAGTTCAGTCACCTGTCATTCTGTCGTTGTTTGCTATTCCTCCTCCCTCCCATAGTTAGTTCAGTCACCTGTCATTCTGTCGTTGATTATTATTCCTCCTCCCTCCCACAGTTAGTTCAGTCACCTGTCATTCTGTCGTTGTTTGTTATTCCTTCTCCCTCCCACATTTAGTTCAGTCATCTGTCATTCTGTCATTGTTTGTTATTCCTCCACCCTCCCACAGTTAGTTCAGTCACCTGTCATTCTGTCGTTTGTTATTCCTCCTCCCTCCCACAGTTAGTTCAGTCACCTGTCATTCTGTCGTTGTTTGTTATTCCTCCTCCCTCCCACAGTTAGTTCAGTCACCTGTCATTCTGTCGTTGATTGTTAATCCTCCTCCCTCCCACTGTTAGTTCAGTCACCTGTCATTCTGTCGTTGATTGTTATTCCTCCTCCCTCCCACAGTTAGTTCAGTCACCTGTCATTCTGTCATTGATTATTATTCCTCCTCCCTCCCACAGTTAGTTCAGTCACCTGTCATTCTGTCGTTGTTTGTTATTCCTCCTCCCTCCCACAGTTAGTTCAGTCACCTGTCATTCTGTCTTTGATTATTAGTCCTCCTCCCTCCCACCGTTAGTTCAGTCACCTGTCATTCTGTCGTTTGTTATTCCTCCTCCCTCCCACAGTTAGTTCAGTCACCTGTCATTCTGTCTTTAATTATTAGTCCTCCTCCCTCCTACAGTTAGTTCAGTCACCTGTCATTCTGTCTTTGATTATTAGTCCTCCTCCCTCCCACAGTTAGTTCAGTCACCTGTCATTCTGTCGTTGATTGTTAATCCTCCTCCCTCCCACTGTTAGTTCAGTCACCTGTCATTGATTGTTATTCCTCCTCCCTCCCACAGTTAGTTCAGTCACCTGTCATTCTGTCATTGATTATTATTCCTCCTCCCTCCCACAGTTAGTTCAGTCACCTGTCATTCTGTCGATGATTGTTATTCCTCCTCACTCCCACAGTTAGTTCAGTCACCTGTCATTCTGTCATTGATTGTTATTCCTCCTCCCTCCCACAGTTAGTTCAGTCACCTGTCATTATGTCGTTGTTTGTTATTCTTCCTCCCTCCCACAGTTAGTTCAGTCACCTGTCATTCTGTCGTTGTTTGTTATTCTTCCTCCCTCCCACAGTTAGTTCAGTCACCTGTCATTCTGTCATTGATTATTATTCCTCCTCCCGCCCACAGTTAGTTCAGTCACCTGTCATTCTGTCGTTGTTTGTTATTCCTCCTCCCTCCCATGGTTGGTTCAGTCACCTGTCATTCTGTCGTTGATTATTATTCCTCCTCCCTCCCACAGTTAGTTCAGTCACCTGTCATTCTGTCGTTGATTGTTATTCCTCCTCCCTCCCACAGTTAGTTCAGTCACCTGTCATTCTGTCATTGATTGTTATTCCTCCTCCCTCCCACAGTTAGTTCAGTCACCTGTCATTCTGTCGTTGATTGTTATTCCTCCTCCCTCCCACAGTTAGTTCAGTCACCTGTCATTCTGTCGTTATTTGTTATTCCTCCACCCTCCCACAGTTAGTTCAGTCACCTGTCATTCTCTCATTGTTTGTTATTCCTCCTCCCTCCCACAGTTAGTTCAGTCACTTGTCATTCTGCCGTTGATTGTTATTCCTCCTCCCTCCCACAGTTAGTTCAGTCACCTGTCATTCTGTCGTTGATTGTTATTCCTCCTCCCTCCCACAAGACAATAGTTGTACATCGTTCATCCATTGTTTAATTTTCCTCTCCTACAATCAGTGCAGTCGTATGTCGTTCAGTCCATTATTTGTATCCTTTCCTCTCACAATCAGTTCAGACACCCTTCATTCAGCCGTTTATGTTTCCTCCTTTTTCACACAATCAGTTCAGTTGTACACCATTCAGCCATTGTTTGCATTTTTCCTCCCACAATAAGTTCAGTTGAACACCATTCAGCCATTGTTTGCATTCTTTCCTCCCACAATAAGTTCAGTTGAACACCATTCAGCCATTGTTTGCATTCTTTCCTCCCACAATAAGTTCAGTTGAACACCATTCAGCCATTGTTTGCATTCTTTCCTCCCACAATCAGTTCAGTTGAACACCATTCAGCCATTGTTTGCATTCTTTCCTTCCACAATCAGTTTAGTTGAACACCATTCAGCCATTGTTCGTATTCTTTCCTCTCACAATTAGTTGAGTCATGCATCATTCAGCCATTGTTTGCATTCTTTCCTCCCACAATCAGTTCAGTTGAACACCATTCAGCCATTGTTTGCATTCTTTCCTCCCACAATAAGTTCAGTTGAACTCCATTCAGCCATTGTTTGTGTTCTTTCCTCTCACAATCAGTTGAGTCATGCATCATTCAGCCATTGTTTACATTCTTTCCTCCCACAATCAGTTCAGTTGAACACCATTCAGCCATTGTTCGTATTCTTTCCTCTCACAATTAGTTGAGTCATGCATCATTCAGCCATTGTTTGCATTCTTTCCTCCCACAATCAGTTCAGTTGAACACCATTCAGCCATTGTTTGCATTCTTTCCTCCCACAATCAGTTCAGTTGAACTCCATTCAGCCATTGTTTGTGTTCTTTCCTCTCACAATCAGTTGAGTCATGCATCATTCAGCCATTGTTTACATTCTTTCCTCCCACAATCAGTTCAGTTGAACACCATTCAGCCATTGTTTGCATTCTTTCCTCCCACAATAAGTTCAGTTGAACACCATTCAGCCATTGTTTGCATTCTTTCCTCCCACAATAAGTTCAGTTGAACACCATTCAGCCATTGTTTGCATTCTTTTCTCCCACAATCAGTTCAGTTGAACACCATTCAGACATTGTTTGCATTCTTTCCTCCCACAATAAGTTCAGTTGAACACCATTCAGCCATTGTTTGCATTCTTTCCTCCCACAATCAGTTCAGTTGAACACCATTCAGCCATTGTTTGCATTCTTTCCTCCCACCATCAGTTCAGTTGAACACCATTCAGCCATTGTTTGCATTCTTTCCTTCCACAATCAGTTCAGTTGAACACCATTCAGCCATTGTTCGTATTCTTTCCTCTCACAATTAGTTCAGTTGAACACCATTCAGCCATTGTTTGTATTCTTTCCTCTCACAATCAGTTGAGTCATGCATCATTCAGCCATTGTTTACATTCTTTCCTCCCACAATCAGTTCCGTTGAACACCATTCAGCCATTGTTTGCATTCTTTCCTCCCACAATAAGTTCAGTTAAACACCATTCAGCCATTGTTTGAATTCTTTCCTCCCACAATAAGTTCAGTTGAACACCATTCAGCCATTGTTTGCATTCTTTCCTCCCACAATCAGTTAAGTTGAACACCATTCAGCCATTGTTTGCATTCTTTCCTCCCACAATCAGTTCAGTTGAACACCATTCAGCCATTGTTTGCATTCTTTCCTCCCACTATAAGTTCAGTTGAACACCATTCAGCCATTGTTTGCATTCTTTCCTCCCACAATCAGTTCAGTTGAACACCATTCAGCCATTGTTTGCATTCTTTCCTCCCACAATCAGTTCAGTTGAACACCATTCAGCCATTGTTTGCATTCTTTCCTCCCACTATAAGTTCAGTTGAACACCATTCAGCCATTGTTTGCATTCTTTCCTCCCACAATCAGTTCAGTTGAACACCATTCAGCCATTGTTTGCATTCTTTCCTCCCACAATCAGTTCAGTTGAACACCATTCAGCCATTGTTTGCATTATCTCCTCTCACAATCAGTTTAGTCGTGCATCATTCAGCCATTGTTTGTGCCTCCCTCCCACAGTCAGGCATGTGTCTGTGTTTCTGAGCCAGCAGTCAACACAGATGACACATCTTTCATTCAAGCTCTTATAAGTGGCTCAAATAAAAATCTGGTTTGGGTTTAAATAAAGCATAACAGGGGCCTAAGATTGATCCTCATTGAATGTCTGTATTGATCTTAATGAACCCCTGTATTGATCTTAATGAACCCCTATATTAATCTTAATGAACCCCTGTATTTATCTTAATGAACCCCTGACATGGGAGCAGATCATATTCCATTGACGGTGACTCATCACTCTGTCCAGGTAGTCATTTAGCCACGACAGCAGCTTTCCCAGAATGCCTCTGAACTCCAGCTTTTAAGCCTCATTTCTCTGTCACACTCTGGCATATGTTCTGCTGGTGTCACACTCTGGCAAATGTTCTGTTGGTGTAACACTCTGGCAAATGTACTGCTGGTGTCATGCACTGGCAAATGTTCTGCTGGTGTCACACTCTGGCAAATGTTCTGGCGATGTCACGCCATGGCAAATGTTCTGCTGATGTCACACTCTGGCAAATGTTCTGCTGATGTCACACTCTGGCAAATGTTCTGCTGATGTCACACTCTTGCAAATGTTCTGGTGGCACACCAAATCAGACTTGCTTCTTGTTTCTTCTCAAAGGCATTGTACAACTGCTGTATGATATATTGGTTAATAATAATTATAATGTACTTTATTTTATGCTCACATCCAGAGTGTAACTCTGTTCTGCTGGTGTTGATAGTGACAACTTATTAAGACAATTCCTGCAGAATGTCCAGGTCTGAAACCAAACTATTTGTTTGAGACCAGACTGTGCCTACCCATGACCTTCCAAATGGCTGATTTTAATAGTCATTCCATCACCTTACTTTGGATTAAGTTTGGAATGTTGCTGAACAGTTAAACTAGTAAAACATTTGTTTGGGTCAATGTTGTCTTTTGTGGCATTAACTGACATTAACATTAACGTGATCTCCACGTGTCAAGGAATATACAGTCACCAATGTTGAGAGTATGTATGTTTGCATGTATGTGGGCATGTATGTCTATCTATGACCTTGAATTCCAAGGTCAATTTTGTTCTAAAAACATCTCTGTTTATATGATAATAACGATAATTAACCTAATATTTTTTCAGTAACATCGCTGTTTTTGTACGCATGCATGCCGGATTCAAATCTGATGTGTTCTTGACCGTGAATGTCAAGGTTACATGTCAGTAACCTGGAAATGTCAAGGTCAAATGGCAACGATGGGGAAATTTGCATTCTTCAGCAGGGCGACTGTTTTTTGTGTATATAAGCAAGCTAAGTGTATCTGCTGGTCTATTTTTTATTTCAAGGCCTACTCCTAAATAGGTAAAATTAATGAATTGGAATTAGTAGCATTTAGATGATGCTGAACTACGGTCATCGTGCACCTGGAGAACATAAAGATGTTGCACAATGCAGCGTTAACGATGTTCACACAAGGTGATTGGGTTGTGCCCAGCAATGCCCGTCAACCAGTCGCACGAACAGGCAATTGAAGGCGGCAAGGGGAAAGGAGGCATCATCGGTCTCACTGAGCACACATCAGCACTTCAAAGATAATAATAATAAGATACTTCTATTGTGCCTAAACCCTTGGAAACCAAGCTCAGAGGCGCATCAAAACAAAAGGATTGGTCAATCTCAAAATCCATAAGCAGCATTGCAGTTGTCAACAGATGGGTCAAGGCGCGGGACCAGAGTTAGCATGACTCCTGCAAGAATTTGAAAAACAGATATCACCCGCAGCACAGACAACAACTAGCGAGTTGCACCACAAAGAAACCTTGGGTACTCAGAGAAAGTGTCACTCTGATGTGTCTGCACTCGTCGGTGTCATTCGGCAACACGGAAATCCCTTCGAGCTTGAGTGCATGCGCTCCAGAATCCGTGGTGGAGACCATATGGAAGCTGAAGACTGTGGGCCAGGCACAATAAGAGGCATTCCGGTTGAATGTCTTACACGAAAGGAGCACACCGTTCAGCACCCCGATCAAGAGAAATGGCTTTCCCATGATAAGAAAACCGAAGCAGGAGAGGTCCGCAAGTGTCGAATATCAAATCAGACGCAACACTGTTTGGCAAGTTGTACATTGGCTGTGTTTTTTGCACACGAGAACCAACCTTTCCCGCCCTCTCTTTCACAATTTGGGGAAGTGAGATTTGGTACAAAGTCGGACCTGCTGTCATGTCTTGATGTTCCCGACCAAACCGAGGCTCCTCCATTTGTAGACGCAAAGGTTTTTGATGGACCTGTCCTAACTCACATGTTGAGGCTTTGCCGTGCCGCTACAGGCTGCACAATGTTCCAGGAATACGCCGTGCAAGTGTTCATACCGTTCATCAAAAGGGAACTTGAATCAACATCGTAGTTGGACATTGTGTGGGACAATATTTCGATACCAGCTTGAAATTAATAGCCAGGAGAAGCGCGGACACGGTGGAAGAGTGCGAGTTACAAGACAAGCCAAGGTTCCAAAGCAATGGCCAGAGTTCCTGCGGGATTCATAAACAAGGACGATCTTTTCAAGTTTCTTGGAGAAGGAATCCAGATGGAGCAATGGCCATAAGACTAGGTGGTGTGCCTGACAGTGACAACTGGAGACAGTGTAGCTGGTCATGGGACAGTCATGGATGAATTGTGTTCCCACAAGGAGGCAGACACGCGAGTAGTGTACCATTCACTACACGCTCTTCAGCAAGGGGCGAAGACGGTCGTGGTGCGCACTGTAGACACAGATGTTGCCGTCATCTTCGTTGGGTTGTTCTTCTGTTTGACAGCGACCGTCTGTAATTTCCAACTATGGGTGGCATTCAGAAGAGGGGGAAATTTCAGAAACATACACGTCAACACCGTTTCTAACAGCCTTGGAGAGCAAAAGGCTAAGGGAATCCTGATGTTCCATGCCATGACTGTGATGTAGTTTCAGCGATCCATGGCGTGGGGAAAGGTTGCCTTGGAAGACTTGGTCTGAAGTTCCTGGTGTGACAGAGACATTTGTAACCATAGCGAGGTTATCGTTTGTCAAGTTAGACATGGCTAGTCTAGAATTTAAGTTGACGGAGAAGTTCATCATCACAATGTATGACAAGTCAGGCACAGCAACGTCTGTTAACGAGACAAGACGAGAACATTTCACGAAGAAAAACTGCACCTTCGATCATCTGCCAACAACAGAGGATGCATTGCTGCAACACGTCAGGCGTGTGTGTGTGTTTGTCTGTGTGTGAGTGTGTGTGTGTGTGAGTGTGTGTGTGTGAGTGCATGTGTGTGTGCAGCATGCATGAATAAATGCACACATGCATTCATATATATATATAAATATACACATATATTTTTATAAATATATATATATATATATCACTTTCAGTAATTCTTGACCTTGACATTTATTGTAAATAACATACATACATACATACATACACATATATATACACCTACCCGGTATATACATACTTACATATACACATGCATGCATAAGTACATGCATATATTCATATAAACAAAAACAGCGATGTTTTTTGTGAACAAAAATTTTACCTTGACATTGAAGGTCATGGGCACATATACATGCATGCATACAGAACTACACACATACATTCGTACATATATACAAAAACAGATATGGTATTGAAAAAGATATATTTCACGTTCAGTAACGTTTGACCTTGAAATTCAAGGTCAAGAACACAATCTGACATGGAGCCCCCTCTAATCGGATTTGCAGTGAAATATTATATATATGGTCCCATTTTCATGCTTTCAGGCAAGTAACGATACTATCCCTTAGACACCGTACTAATATAGCGAACATCTCTTCTTCTTGTACATTTATGACAATCATTTGTTTTCAAACACTGCTGTTTTCTTGCAGGTCAATACGAGCAACAAAGGCGAGTGAACACACGGTTCTTGTGGCTCTCACCAAGAGGTAGTAAGTATTGACCAAGTCAGTAAGACAGTAACATCATGTACGATTTGTCTTTGTTCACTTCATCATGCATCTGTTGCTGTGTCTCCACCAAAGTGCTGCTGTTTACTGTCAATGTCACTGCAGTGTCTGTGACACTTGCTGAAGTCTGCGGTTGATGTCACTGCAGTGCCTGTGTCACTTTGTGAAGTCTACGGTTGATGTCACTACATTGTCTGTGACACTCGGTGAATTCTACGGTCGATGTCACTGCAGTGTCTGTGACACTTGGTGAAGTCAACGGTTGATGTCGCTGCAGTGTCTGTGACATTTGAAGTCTACGGTCGATGTCACTGCAGTGTCTGTGACACTTGGTGAAGTCTACGGTTGATGTCACTGCAGTGTATGTGACACTTGGTGAAGTCTATGGTCGATGTAACTGCAGGGTCTGTGTCACTTGGTGAAGTCTATTGATGATGTCACTTCAGTATCTGTGTCACTTGGTGAAGTCTACGGTCGATGTCACTGCAGTGTCTGTGACACTTAGTGAAGTCTACGGTTTATGTGCAGTATCTGTGTCACTTGGTGAAGTCTACGGTCGATGTCACTGCAGTGTCTGTGACACTTGGTGAAGTCTACGGTCGATGTCACTGCAGTGTCTGTGTCACTTGCTGAAGTCTACGGTTTATGTTACTGCAGTATCTGTGTCACTTGGTGAAGTCTACGGTCGATGTCACTGCAGTGTCTGTGACACTTGGTGAAGTCTACGGTCGATGTCACTGCAGTGTCTGTGTCACTTGCTGAAGTCTTGATGATGTCACTGTAGTATCTGTGTCACTTGGTGGAGTCTACGGTCGATGTCACTGCAGTGTCTGTGACACTTAGTGAAGTATACGGTTGATGTCACTGCAGTGTCTGTGACACTTGGTGAAGTCTGCGGTTTATGTAACTGCAGTGTCTGTGTCACTTGGTGAAGTCTGTTGATGATGTCACTGCAGTGTCTGTGTCACTTGGTGAAGTCTGTTGATGATGTCACTGCAGTGTCTGTGTCACTTGGTGAAGTCTATTGATGATGTCACTGCAGTATCTGTGTCACTTGGTGAAGTCTATGGTTGATGTCACTGCACTATCTGTGTCACTTGGTGAAGTCTACGGTCGATGTCACTGCAGTGTCTGTGACACTTAGTGAAGTCTACTGTTGATGTCACTGCAGTGTCTGTGACACTTGGAGAAGTATGCGGTTGATGTCACTGCAGTGTCTGTGTCACTTGGTGAAGTCTATTGATGATGTCACTGCAGTATCTGTGTCACTTGGTGAAGTCTACGGTCGATGTCACTGCAGTGTCTGTGACACTTGGTGAAGTTTATGGTTGATGTCACTGTAGTGTCTGTGACACTTGGTGAAGTCTACGTTCGATGTAACTGCAGTGTCTGTGTCATTTGGTGAAGTCTGTTGATGATGTCACGGTAGTATCTGTGTCACTTGGTGAAGTCTACGGTCAATGTCACTGCAGTGTCTGTGACACGTAGTGAAGTCTACGGTTGATGTCACTGCAGTGTTTGTGACACTTGAAGTTTAAGGTCAATGTCACTGCTGTGTCTGTGACACTTTGTGACGTCTACAGTCGATGTCACTGCAGTGTCTGTGACACTTGGTGAAATCTACGGTCATGTCACTGCAGTGTCTGTGACACTTGATGTTTACTGTCGATGTCACTGCTGTGTCTGTGACACTTGGTAACGTCTGTGGTCGATGTCACTGCAGTGTCTGTGACACTTGGTGAAGTCAACGGTCGATGTCACTGCAGTGTCTGTGACACTTGGTGAAGCCTACGGTCGATGTCACTGCAGTGTCTGTGACACTTGGTGAAGTCTACGGTTGATGTTACTGCAGTGTCTGTGACACTTGGTGAAGTCTATGGTCGATGTAACTGCAGGGTCTGTGTCACTTGGTGAAGTCTATTGATGATGTCACTTCAGTATCTGTGTCACTTGGTGAAGTCTACGGTCGATGTCACTGCAGTGTCTGTGACACTTAGTGAAGTCTACGGTTTATGTTACTGCAGTATCTGTGTCACTTGGTGAAGTCTACGGTCGATGTCACTGCAGTGTCTGTGACACTTGGTGAAGTCTACGGTCGATGTCACTGCAGTGTCTGTGTCACTTGCTGAAGTCTTGATGATGTCACTGCAGTATCTGTGTCACTTGGTGGAGTCTACGGTTGATGTCACTGCAGTGTCTGTGACACTTGGTGAAGTCTGCGGTTGATGTAACTGCAGTATCTGTGTCACTTGGTGAAGTCTGTTGATGATGTCACTGCAGTGTCTGTGTCACTTGGTGAAGTCTATTGATGATGTCACTGCAGTATCTGTGTCACTTGGTGAAGTCTACGGTTGATGTCACTGCACTATCTGTGTCACTTGGTTAAGTCTACGTTCGATGTCACTGCAGTGTCTGTGACACTTGACGTTTACGGTTGATGTCACTATAGTGTCTGTGACACTTGACGTTTACGGTTGATGTCACTGCTGTGTCAGTGACACTTGGTTAAGTCTACGGTCGATGTCACTGCAGTGTCTGTGACACTTAGTGAAGTCTACTGTTGATGTCACTGCAGTGTCTGTGACACTTGGAGAAGTATGCGGTTGATGTCACTGCAGTGTCTGTGTCACTTGGTGAAGTCTATTGATGATGTCACTGCAGTATCTGTGTCACTTGGTGAAGTTTATGGTTGATGTCACTGTAGTGTCTGTGACACTTGGTGAAGTCTACGTTCGATGTAACTGCAGTGTCTGTGTCATTTGGTGAAGTCTGTTGATGATGTCACTGTAGTATCTGTGTTACTTGGTGAAGTCTACGGTCAATGTCACTGCAGTGTCTGTGACACTTGACATTTATGGTTGATGTCACTGCTGTGTCGGTGACACTTGGTTAAGTCTATGGTTGATGTCACTGCAGTGTCTGTGACACTTAGTGAAGTCTACGGTTGATGTCACTGCAGTGTTTGTGACACTTGAAGTTTAAGGTCAATGTCACTGCTGTGTCTGTGACATTTTGTGACGTCTACAGTCGATGTCACTGCAGTGTCTGTGACACTTGGTGAAATTTACGGTCATGTCACTGCAGTGTCTGTGACACTTGATGTTTACTGTCGATGTCACTGCTGTGTCTGTGACACTTGGTAACGTCTATGGTCGATGTCACTGCAGTGTCTGTGACACTTGGTGAAATCTACGGTCATGTCACTGCAGTGTCTGTGACACTTGATGCTTACTGTCAATGTCACTGCTGTGTCTGTGACACTTGGTAACGTCTATGGTCGATGTCACTGTAGTGTCTGTGACACTGTGAAATCTACGGTCATGTCACTGCAGTGTCTATGACACATGACATTTACGGTTGATGTCACTGCTGTGTCTGTGACACTTGGTAATGTCTATGGTCGATGTCACTGCAGTGTCTGTGACACTTTGTGAAATCTACAGTCATGTCACTGTAGTGTCTATGACACATGATGTTTACGGTTAATGTCACTGCTGTGTCGTTGACACTTGATGAAGACTACAGTCGATGGAACTGCAGTGTCTGTGACACTTGATGTTTACGGTCGATATCACTGCTGTGTCGGTGACACTTGGTGAAGTCTACGGTAGATGTCACTGCAGTGTCTGTGACGCTTGGTGAAGTCTACAGTCGACGTCACTGCAGTGCCTGTGACACTTGGTGAACTCCACAGTTTATGTCACTGCCGTGTCTCTGGCATTCAGTGAAGACGAGCCAATACCCAATGTTGTTTGCTGTATAATTACACATTTGTGATATCCCAGTCCAGGTCCAGGACAAATGACAGGATATATGCAAAACATTGACTGATAAAAACATGACACTCAATAAAACTTGGTTCTAAAATATAAACGCAATTCTTATTCAAGTAAGAATTGTTGAGCTGGGCAGATGACATGAATAATGCATACATTTGATCTGAAACTCCACTTTATGAAAATTGACCATTGACGTCATTTTATTAAACCTGTCCAGCGACGTCCTGAAGTTATAGTTTTTAATTACAAACAAAATTGTACTATCATGTTAAATATATCTAATAAAAGATAGAAGTTGGATCCAAAAGATGAAACTTTATAGGAAGCATAACATGTAAAATATGTATAAAAAGGTAACATCTATTATGTTATGTAATTTATGAAGTACCAGGGTAACTAAAAATAGCATATTTCAGGGATATTCAAAATGTTGCCCCCAAGAAGTAATGTACTTACTGTAAAAGTGTTGTGTGTAGAATGAAAAACTAAAAAGTAAGGTTTTGTTATTTGGAAAGGACCCCCCCTATCTCTAACCTTTTTGTTATCATTGTATCATTTTTATGAAAAGCGAAATTGGACACACAAGGAATTAAGTGTTTTCAGTAGAAGTTGGCCAAAAATGTTTGTTTATTACTTACCGCCATGTACAACAAAAAACCTCATCAAGCTCTTTCAAAATGTGAGACTTTGCTACCCTGAAACCACACCACTAATTACATTTTCTTGTAAATGCCATAGCATGTTAACTGTTATGAAAACCTTAATTTGACCCACATGGAGTAATTTCATTTTTGGTAAAATTGGATAAAATGTTTCAAAGTATTTGTGTCCATGTAGAACAAAACACATCATGTAGTCCGAGGCTAAAAATGAGGTTTTGTTATCCTTATAATAATAATAATAAAATTTATTTATACACCATCAAATCTGGGACTAATCCCCCGTTCACGGGTGTTTACAAAATCGGCAAATATCTAAGAAGAATAAAAACACATTTAAGAGAAATAAATTTAAAAAAATCCTAGTGTGTATATAAATATATATATATACAGATAAACCTATGTGTAGTAAAATTACGGGTAAATGCAATGATAAAGCAAATGATTAGCAAAAGTGCTGAGCAGCTGAACATACTGGATAAAAACTAACTAAATAAATAAAAGCCTAAATTACATTAAATAAGTTTATTAGATATTAAAATGTGATTCTGAGATAAATAAAACTAAAACTTCATTAAAACTGTATGCATGAATAATACAAAGGTTAAATGAGGTCTGATTATATTAGTTTAATGTGTTCACTAATTTTCCAAACTGCCTAGTGTTCTCAATCGCGTGTAGTTCCAGAGGCAGACAGTTCCGCAATGTCGGCCCAACACAAGCAAATGCCCAGCGACCATAACATTCTAGGTTCACGCGTGAAACGTCCAAAAACAGACCACTGCCAGAGCATAGGGTCCTATGTGGCGAGTGATGATGTATCCTACGTACATTGACCCAGAACATTTATTTGGATTAAGAGGTGAACAATGTATACTACAGAGAGATCTACTGATATGAACTAAATAGTTAGTCCAAACTTGTCTTTTTTCAGTGCAATGGACAAGGATGAGCCATCTGTAATACCATTGCTGACTGCAGGCTTCAACAAGGTAAGGATGAGCCATCTACCATTGCTGACTGCATGCTTCAACAAGGTTAGGATGAACCATCTGTAATACCATTGCTGACTGCAGGCTTCAACAAGGTAAGGATGAGCCATCTACCATTGCTGACTGCATGCTTCAACAAGGTTAGTATGAACCATCTGTAATACCATTGCTGACTGCAGGCTTCAACAAGGTAAGAATGAGCCATCTACCATTGCTGACTGCAGGCTTCAACAACGTAAGGATGAGCCATCAACCATTGCTGACTGCATGCTTCAACAACGTAAGGATGAACCATCTGTAATACCTTTGCTGACTGCAGGCTTCAACAAGGTAAGGATAAACCATTTACCATTGCTGACTGCAGGCTTCAGCAACGTAAGGATGAACCATCTGTAATACCTTTGCTGACTGCAGGCTTCAACAAGATAAGGATATGCCATTTGTAATACCTTTGCTGACTGCAGGCTTCAACAAGGTAAGGATGAACCATCTGTAATACCATTACTGACTGCAGGCTTCAACAAGGTAAGGATGAACCATTTGTAATACCTTTGCTGACTGCATGCTTCAACAAGGTAAGGATGAACCATCTGTAATACCATTACTGACTGCAGGCTTCAACAAGGTAAGGATGAACCATCTGTAATACCTTTGCTGACTGCAGGCTTCAACAACATAAGGATGAGCCATCTGTAATACCATTGCTGACTGCAGGCTTCAACAAGGTAAGGATGAACCATCTGTAATACCATTACTGACTGCAGGCTTCATCAAGGTAAGGATGAACCATCTGTAATACCTTTGCTGACTGCAGGCTTCATCAAGGTAAGGATGAACCATCTGTAATACCTTTGCTGACTGCAGGCTTCATCAAGCTAAGGATGAACCATCTGTAATACCATTACTGACTGCAGGCTTCAACAAGGTAAGGATGAACCATCTGTAATACCTTTGCTGACTGCAGGCTTCAACAACATAAGGATGAGCCATCTGTAATACCTTTGCTGACTGCAGGCTTCAACAAGGTAAGGATGAACCATCTACCATTACTGACTGCGTGCTTCAACAAGGTAAGGATGAACCATCTACCACTGCTAACTGCAGGCTTCAACAACGTAAGTGCCAGTCTGGCCCACAGGTTTTGAATCTATGTTTTTACACCAGCTCGCACCAGATTATTGCACGGTCATATGCCGAAGGTGTATTCTTATCAGGGAACATCTGAAATATGCTTAAGTGTATTGTGTGCCTATTATGTAAAATAATACATTCAGTTTAACTTTCAATACTATTACTACACAGCGACATCAAACTGTTGATATTTACATTTCACAAAGTACTACAAGTATACTTAATCTGCAATATGAGCCACACACAGCATATCCAGTCACAAGGCCTGTATGAATCGTGTGTGTTGACAGCGTGTCATAGAGACCTCCAGTCACATGGCCTGTATGAACAGTGTGTGTTGACAGCGTGTCATAGAGACCTCCAGTCACACGGCCTGTATGAACTGTGTGTGTTGACAGCGTGTCAAAGAGACCTCCAATCACGCGGCCTGTATGAACTGTGTGTGTTGACAGCGTGTCATAGCGACCTCCAATCACGCGGCCTGTATGAACTGTGTATGTTGACAGCATGTCATAGAGACCTCCAGTCACATGGCCTGTATGAACTGTGTGTGTTGACAGCGTATCATAGAGACCTCCAGTCACATGGCCTGTATGAACTGTGTGTGTTGACAGCGTGTCATAGAGACCTCCAGTCACGCGGCCTGTATGAACTGTGTGTGTTGACAGCGTGTCATAGAGACCTCCAGTCACGCGGCCTGTATGAACTGTGTGTGTTGACAGCGTGTCATAGAGACCTCCAGTCACGCGGCCTGTATGAGCTGTATGTGTTGACAGCGTGTCATAGAGACCTCTAGTCACACGACCTGTATGATCTGTGTGTGTTGACAGCATGTCAAAGAGACCTCCAGTCACATGGCCTGTATGAACAGTGTGTGTTGACAGCATGTCATAGAGACCTCCAGTCACGCGGCCTGTATGAACTGTGTGTGTTGACAGCGTGTCATAGAGACCTCCAGTCACATGGCCTGTATGAACAGTGTGTGTTGACAGCGTGTCAAAGAGACCTCCAGTCACATGGCCAGTATGAACTGTGTGTGTTGACAGCGTGTCATAGAGACCTCCAGTCACATGGCCTGTATGAACTGTGTGTGTTGACAGCGTGTCATAGAGACCTCCACTCACATGGCCTGTATGAACTGTGTGTGTTGACAGCGTGTCATAGAGACCTCCAGTCACGCGGCCTGTATGAACTGTGTGTGTTTACAGCGTGTCATAGAGACCTCCAGTCACATGGCCTGTATGAACTGTGTGTGTTGACAGCGTGTCAAAGAGACCTCCAGTCACGCAGCCTGCATGAACTGTGTGTGTTGACAGCATATCATGGAGACCTCCAGTCACGTGGCCTGTATGAACTGTGTGTGTTGACAGCGTGTCATAGAGACCTCCAGTCACGCGGCCTGTATGAACTGTGTGTGTTGACAGCGTGTCATAGAGACCTCCAGTCACATGGCCTGTATGAACTGTGTGTGTTGACAGCGTGTCATAGAGACCTCCAATCATGCGGCCTGTATGAACTGTATGTGTTGACAGCGTGTCATAGAGACCTCCAGTCACGCGGCCTGTATGAACTGTGTGTTGACAGCGTGTCATAGAGACCTCCAGTCACATGGCCTGTATGAACTGTGTGTGTTGACAGCGTGTCAAAGAGACCTCCAGTCACGCAGCCTGCATGAACTGTGTGTGTTGACAGCGTGTCATAGAGTCCTCCAGTCACATGGCCTGTATGAACTGTGTGTGTTGACAGCGTGTCATAGAGACCTCCAATCATGCGGCCTGTATGAACTGTATGTGTTGACAGCGTGTCATAGAGACCTCCAGTCACGCGGCCTGTATGAACTGTGTGTGTTGACAGCGTGTCATAGAGACCTCCAGTCACATGGCCTGTATGAACTGTGTGTGTTGACAGCGTGTCAAAGAGACCTCCAGTCACGCAGCCTGCATGAACTGTTTGTGTTGACAGCGTGTCATAGAGACCTCCAGTCACATGGCCTGTATGAACTGTGTGTGTTGACAGCGTGTCATAGAGACCTCCAATCATGCGGCCTGTATGTGTTGACAGCATGTCATAGAGACCTCCAGTCACGCGGCCTGTATGAACTGTGTGTGTTGACAGCGTGTCATAGAGACCTCCAGTCACATGGCCTGTATGAACTGTGTGTGTTGACAGCGTGTCATAGAGACCTCCAACCATGCGGCCTGTATGAACTGTATGTGTTGACAGCGTGTCATAGAGACCTCCAGTCACGCGGCCTGTATGAACTGTGTGTGTTGACAGCGTGTCATAGAGACCTCCAGTCACACGGCCTGTATGAACTGTGTGTGTTGACAGCGTGTCATAGAGACCTCCAGTCACATGGCCTGTATGAACTGTGTGTGTTGACAGCGTGTCAAAGAGACCTCCAGTCACGCAGCCTGCATGAACTGTGTGTGTTGACAGCGTGTCATAGAGACCTCCAGTCACATGGCCTGTATGAACTGTGTGTGTTGACAGCGTGTCATAGAGACCTCCAATCATGCGGCCTGTATGAACTGTATGTGTTGACAGCGTGTCATAGAGACCTCCAGTCACATGGCCTGTATGAACTGTGTGTGTTGACAGCGTGTCATAGAGACCTCCAATCATGCGGCCTGTATGAACTGTATGTGTTGACAGCGTGTCATAGAGACCTCCAGTCACGCGGCCTGTATGAACTGTATGTGTTGACAGCGTGTCATAGAGACCTCCAGTCACACGGCCTGTATGAACTGTGTGTGTTGACAGCGTGTCATAGAGACCTCCAGTCACACGGCCTGTATGAACTGTGTGTGTTGACAGCGTGTCATAGAGACCTCCAGTCATGCGGCCTGTATGAACTGTGTGTGTTGACAGCATGTCATAGAGACCTCCAGTCACGCGGCCTGTATGAACTGTGTGTGTTGACAGCATGTCATAGAGACCTCCAGTCACGCGGTCTGTATGAACTGTGTGTGTTGACAACGTGTCATAGAGACCTCCAATCACGCGGCCTGTATGAACTGTATGTGTTGACAGCGTGTCGTAAAGACCTTCAGTCATGCGGCCTGTATGAACTGTATGTGTTGACATCGTTTCAGAGACCTCCAGTCACATGGCCTGTATGAACTGTGTGTGTTGACAGCGTGTCAAAGAGACCTCCAGTCACGCGGCCTGTATGAACTGTGTGTGTTGACAGCGTGTCAGAGACCTCCAGTCACATGGCCTGTATGAACTGTATGTGTTGACAGCGTGTCATAGAGACCTCTAGTCACACGACCTGTATGAACAGTGTGTGTTGACAGCGTGTCATAGAGACCTCCAGTCACGCGGCCTGTATGAACTGTGTGTGTTGACAGCGTGTCATAGAGACCTCCAGTCACGCGGCCTGTATGAACTGTGTGTGTTGACAGCATATCATGGAGACCTCCAGTCACATGGCCTGTATGAACTGTGTGTGTTGACATCGTGTCATAGAGACCTTCAGTCATGCGGCCTGTATGAACTGTGTGTGTTGACAGCGTGTCATAGAGACCTCCAGTCACGTGGCCTGTATGAACTGTGTGTGTTGACAGCGTGTCATAGAGACCTCCAGTCACGCGGCCTGTATGAACTGTGTGTGTTGACAGCGTGTCATAGAGACCTCCAGTCACGCGGCCTGTATGAACTGTGTGTGTTGACAGCATATCATGGAGACCTCCAGTCACATGGCCTGTATGAACTGTGTGTGTTGACATCGTGTCATAGAGACCTTCAGTCATGCGGCCTGTATGAACTGTGTGTGTTGACAGCGTGTCATAGAGACCTCCAGTCACGTGGCCTGTATGAACTGTGTGTGTTGACAGCGTGTCATAGAGACCTCCAGTCACATGGCCTGTATGAACTGTGTGTGTTGACAGCGTGTCATAGAGACCTCCAGTCACGCGGCCTGTATGAACTGTGTGTGTTGACAGCGTGTCATAGAGACCTCCAGTCACATGGCCTGTATGAACTGTGTGTGTTGACAGCGTGTCAAAGAGACCTCCAGTCACGCAGCCTGCATGAACTGTGTGTGTTGACAGCATATCATGGAGACCTCCAGTCACGTGGCCTGTATGAACTGTGTGTGTTGACAGCGTGTCATAGAGACCTCCAGTCACATGGCCTGTATGAACTGTGTGTGTTGACAGCGTGTCAAAGAGACCTCCAGTCACATGGCCTGTATGAACTGTGTGTGTTGACAGCGTGTCAAAGAGACCTCCAGTCACATTGCCTGTATGAACTGTGTGTGTTGACAGCATATCATAGAGACCTCCAGTCACGCGGTCTGTATGAACTGTGTGTGTTGACAGCATATCATAGAGACCTCCAGTCACGCGGTCTGTATGAACTGTGTGTGTTGACAGCATATCATAGAGACCTCCAGTCACGTGGCCTGTATGAACTGTGTGTGTTGACAGCGTGTCATAGAGACCTCCAGTCACGCGGCCTGTATGAACTGTGTGTGTTGACAGCGTGTCATAGAGACCTCCAGTCACGCGGTCTGTATGAACTGTGTGTGTTGACAGCATATCATGGAGACCTCCAGTCACGTGGCCTGTATGAACTGTGTGTGTTGACAGCGTGTCATAGAGACCTCCATGAGACCTGTGTGGCCTGTATGAACTGTGTGTGTTGACAGCGTGTCATAGAGACCTCCAGTGCCTGTATGAACTGTGTGTGTTGACAGCGTGTCATAGAGACCTCCAGTCACGCGGCCTGTATGAACTGTGTGTGTTGACAGCATATCATGGAGACCTCCAGTGTCCAGTCACCTCCAGTGGCCTGTATGAACTGTGTGTGTGACATGACACTGTATGTGTGTGTTGACAGCGTGTCATAGAGACCTCCAGTCACACTGTGTGGACAGCTGTCATAGAGACCAACTGTGTGTGTTGACAGCGTGTCATAGAGACCTCCAGTCAACTGTATGTGTGTGTGACAGCGTGTCATAGAGACCTCCAGTCACGCGGTCTGTATGAACTGTGTGTGTTGACAGCATATCATGGAGACCTCCAGTCACGTGGCCTGTATGAACTGTGTGTGTTGACAGCGTGTCATAGAGACCTCCAGTCACGCGGCCTGTATGAACTGTGTGTGTTGACAGCGTGTCATAGAGACCTCCAGTCACATGGCCTGTATGAACTGTGTGTTGACAGCGTGTCATAGAGACCTCCAGTCATGCGGCCTGTATGAACTGTGTGTGTTGACAGCATGTCATAGAGACCTCCAGTCACGCGGCCTGTATGAACTGTGTGTGTTGACAGCATGTCATAGAGACCTCCAGTCACGCGGTCTGTATGAACTGTGTGTGTTGACAGCGTGTCATAGAGACCTCCAATCACGCGGCCTGTATGAACTGTATGTGTTGACAGCGTGTCATAGAGACCTCCAGTCACGTGGCCTGTATGAACTGTATGTGTTGACAGCGTGTCAAAGAGACCTCCAGTCATGCGGCCTGTATGAACTGTGTGTGTTGACAGCGTGTCATAGAGACCTCCAGTCACGTGGCCTGTATGAACTGTGTGTGTTGACAGCGTGTCAGAGACCTCCAGTCACATGGCCTATATAAACTGTGTGTGTTGACAGCGTGTCATAAAGACCTCCAGTCACGTGGCCTGTATGAACTGTGTGTTTTGACAGCGTGTCATAGAGACCTCCAGTCACATGGCCTGTATGAACTGTGTGTGTTGACAGCATGTCATAGAGACCTCCAGTCACATGGCCTGTATGAACTGTGTGTGTTGACAGCGTGTCATAGAGAACTCCAGTCACGCGGCCTGTATGAACTGTGTGTGTTGACAGCGTGTCATAGAGACCTCCAGTCACGCGGCCTGTATGAACTGTGTGTGTTGACAGCGTGTCATAGAGACCTCCAGTCACGCGGCCTGTATGAACTGTGTGTGTTGACAGCGTGTCATAGAGACCTCCAGTCACGCGGCCTGTATGAACGAACTTCTAATGCTGGAGATCCATGACATTCGTACCCAACAACAGCTGAGTGCAGCTCAAGCCTTACTGGCCGCTGTTGACCATTCAGCCAGTGCTGTTGAGATTACTAGTGAGGACCACATTGTACAGGTACAGTCTGTCCGTCTGTCCATCCGTCTGCCTGTCAGTCCGTCCATCTCAGTCCTTTCGTCTGTCAGTCTATCCGTCTGTCAATCTGACTCTATTCATCTGTCAGTCCGTCCCTCCGTCCGTCCGTGTGTCAAACTGTTCATCTTTCAGTCCATCCATCTGTCAGTACGTCCCTCCCTCCATCCGTCTGTCAATCTGTTCGTCTGTCAGTCCGTTCATATCTCAGTCCGTCCCTCCGTCTGTTCGTCTCTCAGTCCTTCCCTCTGTCCATCTGTCTGTCAATCTGTTCGTCTGTCAGTCCGTTCATCTCTCAGTCCGTCCCTCCGTCTGTCCGTCTGTCAGTCTGTTCGTCTGTCAGTCCGTCCTTCCGTCTGTCCATCTGTCAATCTGTTCTTTTGTCAGTCCGTCCGTCTGTCAATCTGTTCATCTGTCAGTCCGTCCCTCCATCCGTCCGTCTGTCAATCTGTTCGTCTGTCAGTCCGTCCATGTCTCAGTCCATTCCTCCATCCGTTTGTCTGTCAGTCTGTTCGCTTGTCAGTCTGTTCATCTGTCTGCTTGTCTGTCATCTGTTTGTGTGTTTGTGCAACCACCTGTCTGTCAGTCCATCCATTCATCTGTCTGTCTGTCCTTCTATTTATAAGTATGTCTGTCTGTATCTCTGTTCATCTGTTTGCCTGTCTCTCTCTCTTTATAATCCATGACCCTTATACAGTGACTTGGAGCAAGGACAATGGGATGGTAGGATGAAGGAAAGGAGGGAATGGGAGAAGTTATAGTAGTACAAAGGAAAGGAGGGAGTGGGAGAAGTTATAGTAGGACAAAGGAAAGGAGGGAGTGGGAGAAGTTATAGTAGGACAAAGGAAAGGAGGGAGTGGGAGAAGTTATAGTAGGACAAAGGAAAGGAGAGAGTGGGAGAAGTTATAGTAGGACAAAGGAAAGGAGGAGGTGGGAGAAGTTATAGTAGGACAAAGGCAAGGAGGGAGTGGGAGTAGTTATAGTAGGACAAAGGAAAGAAGGGAATGGGAGGAGTTATAGTAGGACAAAGGAAAGGAGGGAATGGGAGAAGTTATAGTAGGACAAAGGAAAGGAGAGAGTGGGAGAAGTTATAGTAGAACAAAGGAAAGGAGGGAGTGGGAGAAGTTATAGTAGGACAAATGTACGGAGGGGGTGGGAGAAGTTTTAGTAGGACAAAGGAAAGGAGGGAGTGTGAGAAGTTATAGTAGGACAAAGGAAAGGAGGGGGTGGGAG
The DNA here is from genome assembly GCA_020002185.1 of Paraescarpia echinospica. Taxonomy (NCBI): domain Eukaryota; kingdom Metazoa; phylum Annelida; class Polychaeta; order Sabellida; family Siboglinidae; genus Paraescarpia; species Paraescarpia echinospica. The sequence goes on along the minus strand of CM034541.1, from coordinate 60,902,791 downwards.
AAGTTATAGTAGGACAAAGGAAAGGAGGGAGTGGGAGAAGTTATAGTAGGACAAAGGAAAGGAGGGAGTGGGAGAAGTTATAGTAGGACAAAGGAAAGGAGGGAGTGGGAGAAGTTATAGTAGGACAAAGGAAAGGAGGGAGTGGGAGAAGTTATAGTAGGACAAAGGAAAGGAGGGAGTGGGCGAAGTTATAGTAGGACAAAGGAAAGGAGGGAGTGGGAGTAGTTATAGTAGGACAAAGGAAAGAAGGGAATGGGAGAAGTTATAGTAGGACAAAGGAAAGGAGGGAGTGGGAAAAGTGATGGCAGGACAAAGGAAAGGAGGGAGTGGGAGAAGTTATAGTAGGACAAAGAAAAGGAGGGAGTGGGAAAAGTGATGGTAGGACAAAGGAAAGGAGGGAGTGGGAAAAGTGATGGCAGGACAAAGGAAAGGAGGGAGTGTGAGAAGTTATAGTAGGACAAAGGAAAGGAGGGAGTGGGAGAAGTTATAGTAGGACAAAGAAAAGGAGGGAGTGGGAAAAGTTATGCTAGGACAAGGGACAGGAGGGAATGGGAGAAGTGATGGTAGGGCAAAGGAAAGGAGGGAATGGGAGAAGTGATGGTAGGACAAAGGAAAGGAAATGTGATGGTAGGACAAAGGAAAGGAGGGAGTGGGAGAAGTGATGGCAGGACAAAGGAAAGGAGGGTGTGGGAAATGTGATGGCAGGAGAATTGAAAAGAGGGAATTGGAGAAGTGATGACAGGACAGAGGAAAGGAGGGAATGGGAGAAGTGATGGCAGGACAAAGGAAAAGAGAGAATGGGAGAAGTGATGGTAGGACAAAGGACAGAAGGGAATGGGAGAAGTGATGGTAGGACAAAGGACAGGAGGGAGTGGGAGAAGTGATGGTAGGACAAAGGAAAGGAGGGAGTGGGAAAAGTGATGGTAGGACAAAGGACTGGAGAGAATGGGAGAAGTCATGAGGGAAATAAGAAAGAAGAGAAAGGGTAGGAGACAGAGGTAGTGAGAGTAAGGGATGGTGGGAGAGAGGGGGAAAGGAGGGAGAGAGGGATCAATGGAGGAGGAGGGAAGGTGGGATAATAGTGCGAGGCTGTTGAACTAAAATAGTGTATGTAAGATGACCTACATATGTGCCATGTCATGCCTCAGCTAACACAAGTTTGCTGACCTTGCAGTATGTCAACCCAGCGTATGAACGCATCTTTGGCTACATGAGAGAAGAACTGATAGGCAAAGAGGAGAAGAGTATGCCAGAGCTACATGAGTCAACTGCATCACATCTGCTCAAGGGCAGGGTGGGTGGCTTCTCTCTCACAGACACCTGTCACATGTTCTGCTTGGTGTCAGAAGTGAGCTGTTGACATTTAGTCAGAAGTGGGACGGGACAGTGAGCTGTTGAAATTTAGTCAGAAGTGGGACGGGACGGTCAGCTGTTGACATTTACCATTTGCGTTTGGTTTCAGAAGGGGGAAGGGACAGTCAGCTGTTGACATTTACCATTTGTGTTTGGTATCAGAGGTGGGAAGGGACAGTCAGCTGTTGACATTTACCATTTGTGTTTGGTTTCAGAAGTGGGAAGGGACAGTCAGCTGTTGACATTTACCATTTGTGTTTGGTATCAGAAGTGGGAAGGGACTGTCAGCTGTTGACATTTACCATTTGTGTTTGGTATCAGAAGTGGGAAGGGACAGTCAGCTGTTGACATTTACCATTTGTGTTTGGTTTCAGAAGTGGGAACGGACAGTCAGCTGTTGACATTTACCATTTGTGTTTGGTTTCAGAAGTGGGAAGGGACAGTCAGCTGTTGACATTTACCATTTGTGTTTGGTTTCAGAAGTGGGAAGGGACAGTCAGATGTTGAAATTTACCATTTGTGTTTGGTTTCAGAAGTGGGAAGGGACAGTCAGCTGTCGACGGAAAGGAGGAGACAATATATCTCACTACTGTCAGATTGTCCCCATCACAGGGCAGAATGGGTATGTGATGTCACCTCACAATCGTGTAGATGTCTTCTAACTTCTTGTAACATTGTCTCATGCTTTCACCCTTGCCTCACTCAAGTATTCCTTCTTGTAACATTGTCTCATGCTTTCACCCTTGCCACACTGAAGTATTCCGTTTTGTAACATTGTCTCATGTTTTCACCCTTGCCACACTGAAGTATTCCTTCTTGTAACATAGTGTCATGCTTTCACCCTTGCCTCACTCAAGTAATCCTTCTTGTAACACTGTCTCATGTTTTCACCCTTGCCTCACTCAAGTATTCCTTCTTGTAACATTGTCTCATGCTTTCACCCTTGCCACACTGAAGTATTCCTTCTTGTAACATTGTCTCATGCTTTCACCCTTGCCACACTGAAGTATTCCTTCTTGTAACATTGTCTCATGCTTTCACCCTTGCCTCACTGAAGTATTCCTTCTTGTAACATTGTCTCATGCTTTCACCCTTGCCACACTGAAGTATTCCTTCTTGTAACATTGTCTCATGCTTTCACCCTTGCCACACTGAAGTATTCCTTCTTGTAACATTGTCTCATGTTTTCACCCTTGCCTCACTGAAGTATTCCTTCTTGTAACATTGTCTCATGCTTTCACCCTTGCCACACTGAAGTAGTCCTTCTTGTAACATTGTCTCATGCTTTCACCCTTGCCACACTGAAGTAGTCCTTCTTGTAACATTGCCTCATGCTTTCACCCTTGCCTCATTCAAGTAGTCCTTCTTGTAACATTGTCTCATGCTTTCACCCTTGCCACACTGAAGTATTCCTTTTTGTAACATTGTCTCATGCTTTCACCCTTGCCACACTGAAGTATTCCTTTTTGTAACATTGTCTCATGCTTTCACCCTTGCCACACTGAAGTATTCCTTCTTGTAACATAGTGTCATGCTTTCACCCTTGCCTCACTCAAGTATTCCTTCTTGTAACATTGTCTCATGCTTTCACCCTTGCCACACTCAAGTATTCCTTCTTGTAACATTGTCTTATGCTTTCACCCTTGCCACACTGAAGTATTCCTTCTTGTAACATTGTCTCATGCTTTCACCCTTGCCACACTGAAGTATTCCTTCTTGTAACATTGTCTCATGCTTTCACCCTTGCCACACTGAAGTATTCCTTCTTGTAACATTGTCTCATGTTTTCACCCTTGCCTCACTGAAGTATTCCTTCTTGTAACATAGTGTCATGCTTTCACCCTTGCCTCACTCAAGTATTCCTTCTTGTAACATTGTGTCATGCTTTCACCCTTGCCTCACTCAAGTATTCCTTCTTGTAACATTGTCTCATGCTTTCACCCTTGCCACACTGAAGTATTCCTTCTTGTAACATTGTCTGATGCTTTCACCCTTGCCACACTGAAGTATTCCTTCTTGTAACATTGTCTCATGCTTTCACCCTTGCCACACTGAAGTATTCCTTCTTGTAACATTGTCTCATGCTTTCACCCTTGCCACACTGAAGTATTCCTTCTTGTAACATTGTCTCATGCTTTCACCCTTGCCACATTGAAGTATTCCTTCTTGTAACATTGTCTCATGTTTTCACCCTTGCCTCACTGAAGTATTCCTTCTTGTAACATAGTGTCATGCTTTCACCCTTACCTCACTGAAGTATTCATTTTTGTAACATTGTCTCATGCTTTCACCCTTGCCTCATTCAAGTAGTCCTTGTAACATTGTCTCATGCTTTCACCCTTGCCTCACTGAAGTATTCCTTCTTGTAACATAGTGTCATGCTTTCACCCTTGCCTCATTCAAGTATTCCTTCTTGTAACATTGTCTCATGCTTTCACCCTTGCCTCATTCAAGTATTCCTTCTTGTAACATTGTCTCATGCTTTCACCCTTGCCTCATTCAAGTATTCCTTCTTGTAACATTGTCTCATGCTTTCACCCTTGCCTCACTGAAGTATTCCTTCTTGTAACATTGTGTCATGCTTTCACCCTTGCCTCACTCAAGTATTCCTTCTTGTAACAGTGTGTCATGCTTTCACCCTTGCCTCACTCAAGTATTCCTTCTTGTAACATTGTCTCATGCTTTCACCCTTGCCACACTGAAGTATTCCTTCTTGTAACATTGTCTCATGCTTTCACCCTTGCCACACTGAAGTATTCCTTCTTGTAACATTGTCTCATGCTTTCACCCTTGCCACACTGAAGTATTCCTTCTTGTAACATTGTCTCATGTTTTCACCCTTGCCTCACTGAAGTATTCCTTCTTGTAACATAGTGTCATGCTTTCACCCTTACCTCACTGAAGTATTCATTTTTGTAACATTGTCTCATGCTTTCACCCTTGCCTCATTCAAGTAGTCCTTCTTGTAACATTGTCTCATGCTTTCACCCTTGCCTCACTGAAGTATTCCTTCTTGTAACATAGTGTCATGCTTTCACCCTTGCCTCACTCAAGTATTCCTTCTTGTAACATTGTGTCATGCTTTCACCCTTGCCTCACTCAAGTATTCCTTCTTGTAACATTGTCTCATGCTTTCACCCTTGCCACACTGAAGTATTCCTTCTTGTAACATTGTCTTATGCTTTCACCCTTGCCACACTGAAGTATTCCTTCTTGTAACATTGTCTCATGCTTTCACCCTTGCCACACTGAAGTATTCCTTCTTGTAACATTGTCTCATGCTTTCACCCTTGCCACACTGAAGTATTCCTTCTTGTAACATTGTCTCATGTTTTCACCCTTGCCTCACTGAAGTATTCCTTCTTGTAACATAGTGTCATGCTTTCACCCTTACCTCACTGAAGTATTCCTTTTTGTAACATTGTCTCATGCTTTCACCCTTGCCTCATTCAAGTAGTCCTTCTTGTAACATTGTCTCATGCTTTCACCCTTGCCTCACTGAAGTATTCCTTCTTGTAACATTGTCTCATGCTTTCACCCTTGCCACACTGAAATAGTCCTTCTTGTAACATTGTCTCATGCTTTCACCCTTGCCACACTGAAGTAGTCCTTCTTGTAACATTGTCTCATGCTTTCACCCTTGCCACACTGAAGTAGTCCTTCTTGTAACATTGTCTCATGCTTTCACCCTTGCCACACTGAAGTAGTCCTTCTTGTAACATTGTCTCATGCTTTCACCCTTGCCTCATTCAAGTAGTCCTTCTTGTAACATTGTCTCATGCTTTCACCCTTGCCACACTGAAGTATTCCTTTTTGTAACATTGTCTCATGCTTTCACCCTTGCCACACTCAAGTATTCCTTCTTGTAACATTGTCTTATGCTTTCACCCTTGCCACACTGAAGTATTCCTTCTTGTAACATTGTCTCATGCTTTCACCCTTGCCACACTGAAGTATTCCTTCTTGTAACATTGTCTCATGCTTTCACCCTTGCCACACTGAAGTATTCCTTCTTGTAACATTGTCTCATGTTTTCACCCTTGCCTCACTGAAGTATTCCTTCTTGTAACATTGTCTCATGCTTTCACCCTTGCCTCACTGAAGTATTCCTTCTTGTAACATAGTGTCATGCTTTCACCCTTGCCACACTGAAGTATTCCTTTTTGTAACATTGTCTCATGCTTTCACCCTTGCCACACTGAAGTATTCCTTCTTGTAACATTGTCTCATGCTTTCACCCTTGCCACACTGAAGTATTCCTTCTTGTAACATTGTCTCATGCTTTCACCCTTGCCACACTGAAGTAGCCCTTCTTGTAACATTGTCTCATGCTTTCACCCTTGCCTTATTCAAGTAGTCCTTCTTGTAACATTGTCTCATGCTTTCACCCTTGCCTCACTGAAGTATTCCTTCTTGTAACATAGTGTCATGCTTTCACCCTTGCCACACTGAAGTATTCCTTTTTGTAACATTGTCTCATGCTTTCACCCTTGCCACACTGAAGTAGTCCTTCTTGTAACATTGTCTCATGCTTTCACCCTTGCCACACTGAAGTAGTCCTTCTTGTAACATTGTCTCATGCTTTCACCCTTGCCACACTGAAGTAGTCCTTCTTGTAACATTGTCTCATGCTTTCACCCTTGCCACACTGAAGTATTCCTTCTTGTAACATTGTCTCATGCTTTCACCCTTGCCACACTGAAGTATTCCTTCTTGTAACATTGTCTCATGCTTTCACCCTTGCCACACTGAAGTATTCCTTCTTGTAACATTGTCTCATGCTTTCACCCTTGCCTCATTCAAGTAGTCCTTCTTGTAACATTGTCTCATGCTTTCACCCTTGCCTCGCTGAAGTATTCCTTCTTGTAACATAGTGTCATGCTTTCACCCTTGCCACACTGAAGTATTCCTTTTTGTAACATTGTCTCATGCTTTCACCCTTGCCACACTGAAGTAGTCCTTCTTGTAACATTGTCTCATGCTTTCACCCTTGCCACACTGAAGTATTCCTTCTTGTAACATTGTCTCATGCTTTCACCCTTGCCTCACTGAAGTATTCCTTCTTGTAACATTGTCTCATGCTTTCACCCTTGCCACACTGAAGTAGTCCTTTTTGTAACATTGTCTCATGCTTTCACCCTTGCCTCACTGAAGTATTCCTTCTTGTAACATTGTCTCATGCTTTCACCCTTGCCACACTGAAGTAGTCCTTTTTGTAACATTGTCTCATGCTTTCACCCTTGCCACACTGAAGTAGTCCTTCTTGTAACATTGTCTCATGCTTTCACCCTTGCCACACTGAAGTATTCCTTCTTGTAACATTGTCTCATGCTTTCACCCTTGCCTCACTGAAGTATTCCTTCTTGTAACATTGTCTCATGCTTTCACCCTTGCCTCATTCAAGTATTTATTCTTATAACATTGTTCCATGCTAAACACCCTATAAAATTAATACAATATATCATATATTTTTTTCAGACTTTGAGTATGTATTAATTAACATAACAAATTATAATATAGTAGTCGGCTTCCGTCGGTCAGGAGTTGACCATGGATGATGCGCCTTAGTTGGCGTTGTTGCGTCTGGGACAGCGTCTCCTGTGGGTGATGAGACTGATGCGGGAGTGGCAGTCCCTGCCGCAGTGGTCACATCTGTTGGTCGTCTCTGGGTGGATTCTGTCTTCAGCCAGGCTCCACAGCTGTTCTTCGCCTGCCCTGAGCTGGTTCCGTAGAACACCTCTCCACTTGGTGCGATCAGCAGCTATCTCCTCCCAGGACTGAAGGTTGATATTTATTGCCTTCATGTCACTTTTACAGACATCCTTGTAGCGCAGCTGGAGCCATCCAACAGTCCTCCTGCCAGAAGACAGTTCGCTGTAGAGAATGTCTTTGGGGATGTGGCCATCTTGCATCCTACGTACATGACCAGGCCAGTGTAACCTGTGTTGTCCGAGCAGCGTATACATGGTGCGGAGGCCAGCACAAGAAAGGACCTTGGTGTTGGTTACTTGGTCTCTCCTAGAGATCCCCAAGATTCGCCGCAGACAATATAGATGGAAGGTGTTGAGGTTCTTCTCTTGTTTGGCGTTATGTTACCCAGGTCTCACTGCCATACAGCAGTGTACTGTTGACGCAGACATCGTAGATGGAAGGTGTTGAGGTTCTTCACTTGTTTGGCGTATGTTACCCAGGTCTCACTGCCATACAGCAGTGTACTGATAACGCAGACATCGTAGATGGAAGGTGTTGAACTTCTTCACTTGTTTGGTGTATGTTACCCAGGTCTCACTGCCATACAGCAGTGTACTGATGACGCAGACATCGTAGATGGAAGGTGTTGAGCTTCTTCACTTGTTTGGTGTATGTTACCCAGGTCTCACTGCTATACAGCAGTGTACTGATGACGCAGACATAGATGGAAGGTGTTGAGCTTCTTCACTTGTTTGGCGTATGTTACCCAGGTCTCACTGCCATACAGCAGTGTACTGATGACGCAGACATCGTAGATGGAAGGTGTTGAGCTTCTTCACTTGTTTGGCGTATGTTACCCAGGTCTCACTGCCATACAGCAGTGTACTGATGACGCAGACATCGTAGATGGAAGGTGTTGAACTTCTTCACTTGTTTGGTGTATGTTACCCAGGTCTCACTGCCATACAGCAGTGTACTGATGACGCAGACATCGTAGATGGAAGGTGTTGAGCTTCTTCACTTGTTTGGTGTATGTTACCCAGGTCTCACTGCCATACAGCAGTGTACTGATGACGCAGACATCGTAGATGGAAGGTGTTGAGCTTCTTCACTTGTTTAGTGTATGTTACCCAGGTCTCACTGCCATACAGCAGTGTACTGATGACGCAGACATCGTAGATGGAAGGTGTTGAGCTTCTTCACTTGTTTGGTGTATGTTACCCAGGTCTCACTGCTATACAGCAGTGTACTGATGATGCAGACATCATAGATGGAAGGTGTTGAGCTTCTTCACTTGTTTGGTGTATGTTACCCAGGTCTCACTGCCATACAGCAGTGTACTGATGATGCAGGTGTTGTACACTGCTGTGTTTGTCTTGACTGTGAGTGTTGAGTTCTCCCAGACACGTGTGGTATGTCGAGCAAGAGTGGATGCAGCTTTCACTATGCGTCTGTTGATTTGGTGTCCAGGGAGAGGCTACGGCTGATAGTAGACCCCAGGTAAGTGAACTGGTGAACAGTGTCCAATTCGTAGTTGTCAGTGGTGATGACTGGAGGTGCCTCCACGTCCTCACCCAACACATTTGTCTTTTTCAGGCTTAAGACTTATGGTAATGATAATATATTTTATTAGTAAAACTGATGCATCTTTTTTTGTTTTGTAGGAAAATTAGACACTTGGTATCATTAAAAACACCATTTGGCTTACAAGGCTCAGACAAGACAACCACAGCCAATGGTAGGTGCCCAGGGGCAGCCTAACATGCACTCTTGGTTCAATTAATACGACAACAGCCAATGGTATGTGCCCAGGGGCAGCCTAACATGCACTCTTGGTTCAATTAATACGACCACAGCCAACAGTAGGTGCCCAGGAGCGGCCTAACATGCACTCTTGGTTCAATTAATACGACTACAGCCAACGGTAGGTGCCCGGGGCGGCCGAACATGCACTCTTGGTTCAATTAATACGACTACAGCCAACAGTAGGTGCCCAGTGGCGGCCTAACATGCACTCTTGGTTCAATTAATACGACTACAGCCAACAGTAGGTGCCCAGTGGCGGCCTAACATGCACTCTTGGTTCAATTAATACGACCACAGCCAACGGTAGGTGCCCAGGAGCGGCCTAACATGCACTCTTGGTTCAATTAATACGACCACAGCCAACGGTAGGTGCCCAGGAGCGGCCTAACATGCACTCTTGGTTCAATTAATACGACCACAGCCAACGGTAGGTGCCCGGGGCGGCTGAACATGCACTCTTGGTTCAATTAATACGACCACAGCCAACGGTAGGTGCCCAGGGGCGGCCTAACATGCACTCTTGATTCAATTATTACAACCACAGCCAATGGTAGGTGCCCAGGGGCGGCCTAACATGCAATCTTGGTTCAATTAATACGACCACAGCCAACGGTAGGTGCCCAGGGGCGGCCTAATATGCACTCTTGGTTCAATTAATACTGTTAAGAACTTGTTCATATGCTGGTGTAATGTTGAGAACAATATGAGAATAATTTATGTTCACATTGTTAATATTAATTGTTATGTTGCATTGGTTCACTAATGAAAACCTTCCATAACCTGACTGTTCTAATGATGCTGTTCACTGAAATGATACGACTGTTCACAGAAGTGATGTGACTGTTAACTGAAGTGATATGACAGTTCACAGAAGTGATGTGACTGTTCACTGAAGTGATGTAACTGTTCACTGAAGTGATGTGACAGTTCATAGAAGTGATATGACTGTTCACTGAAGTGATGTGACTGTTCACTGAAGTGATATGACAGTTCACAGAAGTGATGTGACTGTTCACTGAAGTGATGTGACTGTTCACTGAAGTGATGTGACTGCCCTGCCTGTTCACTGAAGTGATGTGACTGTTCACTAAAGTGATGTGACTGTTCACTGATGTTATGAGACTGCCCTGACCATTCACTGAAGTGATGTGGCTGTTCACTGAAGTGATGTGACTGTTCACTCAAGTGATGTGACTGTTCACTCAAGTGACGTGACTGTTCACTGAAGTGACGTGACTGTTCACTGAAGTGACGTGACTGTTCACTGAAGTGATGTGACTGTTCACTCAAGTGACATGACTGTTCACTGAAGTGATGTGACTGTTCACTGAGGTGACGTGACTGTTCACTCAAGTGATGTGACTGTTCACTCAAGTGATGTGACTGTTTACTCAAGTGATGTGACTGTTCACTCAAGTGACGTGACTGTTCACTCAAGTGATGTGACTGTTCATTCAAGTGATGTGACTGTTCAATGAAGTGACGTGACTGTTCACGGAAGTGACGTGACTGTTCACTGAAGTGACGTGACTGTTCACTGAAGTGACGTGACTGTTCACTGAAGTCGTGACTGTTCACTGAAGTCGTGACTGTTCACTGAAGTCGTGACTGTTCACTGAAGTGACTTGACTGTTCACGGAAGTGACGTGACTGTTCACTGAAGTGATGTGACTGTTCAATGAAGTGACGTGACTGCTCACTGAAGTGATGTGACTGTTCACTGAAGTCATGTGACTGTCCCTGACTGTTCTAATGGTTGTCGTCTTCTGCCTGTGTTCTGCTGCCACTAACACAGACGGTTGGTCATCTAACAAACCTGCCTTCCGTAGAGCCTCAATCGACTTACGCTCAAACTCCAGTACTGGTCAGTGTTCACTGTCCACTCCTTGGTTGTTGTCACAAGGGTCATTGTCTATGACACCACTAGTGTCCTGTCAGTGTTCTGTAGGTTGTCAGTGTGCTGTCGATGTCCTGTAGGTTGTCAGTGTGCTAGACTAATACATGTGACATTTATTGAATGGTTCTTTAACTGCATCTAATAGACATAGTGGCAGGTAACAGATGCTCTACTTAGACTACTTCTCAGAAATTATTATGAGTAGGAAGCTAAAATTTTGTAATTGTTCATTTGTGTATTTGTGGATTATCTTGTAACATAGAAGAGATCTGAAGACATTGTGTGTCAGAGTTTATGAAAATCTGGTGATTTAACATGGAATGACCCATATACAGGAAGTAAATATTTATACACTACTTTGATTGTATCTCTTAACCCTAAGTGTGCCCACTTCGATTTTCGCCGGATATTTCAGTTGCATACTGTTCTATATAATGAATCTATTTTTGTTATGATCGGTTTGGATTTTTTGTCACGGGGTCACAGGTCATAAAAATTGCATACATTTTTAATTAGAACTTAGAATTGTTTTTAATCATCAATTATCTGATTCCATTTCCACTAGATGCAGTTAAATGATTTCTAACTATATAAAATTAATTTGTCTAGCACAGTTAGTATTGAAGTTATGGGACACAGAGTGAAATGAACCAGCGATAGAACTCAATTTTATTGATTTGACTTGGAATTGCCCTTGTCTTGTGACCAAGAGGTAGTCATACTTGTCTTGTGACCAAAAGATAGTCATATTTGTCTTGTGACCAAGATCTAGTCATACTTGTCTTGTGACCACGAGGTAGTCATACTTGTCTTGTGACAAAGAGGTAGTCATACTTGTCTTGTGACAAAGAGGTAGTCATACTTGTCTTGTGACCAAGAGGTAGTCATACTTGTCTTGTGACCAAGAGGTAGTCATACTTGTCTTGTGACCACGAGGTAGTCCTGTGTGTTGTGACCATGAGGTAGGTTTTTTCCTGTGTGTTTTGACCACGAGGTAGTCCTGTGTGTTGTGACCACGAGGTAGTCCTGTGTGTTATGACCATGAGGTAGTCCTGTGTGTTGTGGCCACGAGGTAGTCCTTTTGTCCTGTGTGTTTTGACCATGATGTAGTCATGTGTGTTGTGACCACGAGGTATTCCTGTAGACATGTGTGTTGTGACCATGAGGTCGTCCTGTGTGTTGTGACCACGAGGTAGAACCGTGTCAAGTTTATAACTTGTTGTCAGTGTAGTGAAGGTCACGATGGTCCATTTGTTCTGCCCTCTCTGTCACTTATTTCATGCTTCAGGAACACTAAGAAGTTATAACCGAAAAGAGTCGATAGCCAGACTACACACAATCTGCATGGAGGCTCCAATAACGAGGGTAAGTCTCCAATAACCGGGTTAAGTCTCCAACAACCAGGGTCATTCTCTAACAACCAGGGTAAGTCTCCAATAACCAGGGTAAGTCTCCAACAACCAGGGTAAGTCTCCAGTAACCAGGGAAAGTATCTAATAACCAGGATAAATCTCCAATAACCAGGGCAAGTCTGCAATAACCAGGGTACATCTTCAATAACCAGGGTATGTATCCAAAAACCAGGGTAAATCTCCAATAACCAAGGTAAATCTTCAAAAACCAGGGTAAGTTTCCAATAACCAAGGTAAATCTCAAATAACTAACTTCTGGTAATCTGCATCCAGTCAAACATGGTTTTAGTATTCATAAGAAATATTTTCCGGGTCTGGGTTCTCAAACAATTGACAAAACTTACATTTGATATAGATGTTCACAAGTGACAGTCCTCAAAGAGTGGTGCGCCGTGGTGTTTACGTCTTTACGGCCACCATCTTGCCACTTACATCATTTCTCACAGTTCGTTGCCACTGAACTGCATCCTCGCATGCCAGGGGTCGCTGCTGCTGATTACGTCAGTGCCAGCCAGCGGTACCCCCTGGCTGATCGCTTTGCGAAACTCTGAATTTAAGCTCAGCCTATGAAATCGCTCACTATATCAATGGTTGGCAGCAGGTCAGATAGTCATTTCAACCAACCATGGCTTGTGTTACATGCAATGTTTAGGAAGTAGAAGCAATTATTCAAATACACAATACCGTTCACCTGCTCATGCTAATGGGCGAATGGGTAATTATATTGGGATTCCCAGAAGTCGTTTATTTGTCTTCAAATTGGGGCGGGGATCTGCCAGGGCTAGTTTTCCATGACAAACAGCCCTGGCTTGCGAGGATGCTGAACTGGGTAAACAAGCGAAATATTAGTACATAGGATGATCGCTAGGAGCGATCATTATCAATCATCTGCACATGCGTGGTAATGTGCGCATGAGTGGGAAAACACTGCTTTCCTTACATTTCAAACCACGTTTTCGAAGAGAATGAGCTGAAGTGCAAGAAGAGGAAGCATTATGCTGTGACCTATCGCAAAGAATGGGAACTGACATTCCAAAGAGTTATCGCGCCATCCAAGCAGGGCGACCAGTATGCTTGGTACATACACTGCAGGCGCGACGTCAAGATAGCGGCATCGGGCGTGTTCGACGTAAAGGAACACATGAAGATGAAGCTACTCATCGGATGTGAACATGCATCAATGACAAACCTCTTCAAGTGACAGACGGTCGATGTTCCCGACGCAGTCACGTCTGCCGAGGTGCATTTTTCGTTTTTTGTTGCCGAGCATAACCTGTCGGCGAATATTGCTGACCACTTGACCACTCTCGTCCCTAAACTCTTCCCAGACAGTGCCATTGCCAAAGACTTCAGGTGCAAGAGGATGAAGACAACACAGATCGTGCGACACTGCTTGGCACCGGTAGTGACGGAGCCTGTTGTCGTTCGATGCCTTAATGGACCCTTCTCCTTCCTGATCGGCGAGAGCACTGACAGGAGTACCAACAAATGACTGGCGATCCTGGTGCGGTATTTCGAGGTGAGAGAAACTTCAGCACCAGTCGACAGATCTTCAATTGTGTGGACGTGGTTCATGTACATAATTGTTTGCATTATTTTTAGATTATGGTTTACTATAAATGTGCTGGTACTTTTGTAATTGTTCTTTTCGGCTTATTTAAAATTATTTCATCTTACTATTAGCAAGTGCAGTTGTATTATTGTTTCTTTGCTCGTCGTCATTGAGACTATCCTACTCTCGATGCCCTGCTCGGCCTTCCCCACAGTAACGCTCAGTGTGAACATTCGTTTTCGATGGTAAGAAAGATTCACACTGACTCGCGCAAGTCGCTACTGCCAGTTAAACTTACTGCGTACATGCAAACCAAGATGAACATTGAGTGTTGTTGTTACTGCCAGATATACTTACTGCATACACGCAAGCCAAGATGAACATTGAGTGTTGTTGCTACTGCCAGATATACTTACTGCATACACGCAAGCCAAGATGAACATTGACTGTTGTTGTTACTGTCAGATACACTTACTGCATACATGCAAACCAAGATGAACATTGACTGTTGTTGTTACTGTCAGATACACTTACTGCATACATGCAAACCAAGATGAACATTGACTGTTGTTGTTACTGTCAGATACACTTACTGCATACATGCAAACCAAGATGAACATTGACTGTTGTTGTTACTGTCAGATACACTTACTGCATACATGCAAACCAAGATGAACATTGACTGTTGTTGTTACTGTCAGATACACTTACTGCATACATGCAAACCAAGATGAACATTGACTGTTGTTGCTACTGCCAGATATACTTACTGCATACACGCAAGCCAAGATGAACATAGAGTGTTGTTGTTACTGCCAGTTACACTTACTGCATACATGCAAACCAAGATGAACATTGAGTGTTGTTGCTACTGCCAGATATACTTACTGCATACACGCAAACCAAGATGAACATTGAGTGTTGTTGCTACTGCCAGTTACACTTACTGCATACATGCAAACCAAGATGAACATTGAGTGTTGTTGCTACTGCCAGATATACTTACTGCATACACGCAAACCAAGATGAACATTGAGTGTTGTTGCTACTGCCAAATATACTTACTGCATACACGCAAACCAAGATGAACATTGAGTGTTGTTGTTACTGCCAGTTACACTTACTGCATACACGCAAGCCAAGATGAACATTGAGTGTTGTTGCTACTGCCAGATATACTTACTGCATACATGCAAGCCAAGATGAACATTGAGTGTTGTTGTTACTGCCATATATACTTACTGCATACATGCAAGCCAAGATGAACATTGAGTGTTGTTGCTACTGCCAGATATACTTACTGCATACATGCAAGCCAAGATGAACATTGAGTGTTGTTGCTACTGCCAGATATACTTACTGCATACACGCAAGCCAAGATGAACATAGAGTGTTGTTGTTACTGCCAGTTACACTTACTGCATACATGCAAACCAAGATGAACATTGAGTGTTGTTGTTACTGCCAGTTACACTTACTGCATACATACAAACCAAGATGAACATTGACTGTTGTTGTTACTGCCAGATACACTTACTGCATACATGCAAGCCAAGATGAACATTGACTGTTGTTGGTACTGCCAGTTACACTTACTGTATACATACAAACCAAGATGAACATTGACTGTTGTTGTTACTGCCAGTTACACTTACTGCATACATGCAAACCAAGATGAACATTGAGTGTTGTTGTTACTGCCAGTTACACTTACTGCATACATGCAAGCCAAGATGAACATTGACTGTTGTTGTTACTGCCAGATACACTTACTGCATACATACAAACCAAGATGAACATTGAGTGTTGTTATTACTGACAGTTACACTTACTGTATACATACAAACCAAGATGAACATTGACTGTTGTTGTTACTACCAGTTACACTTACTGCATACATGCAAACCAAGATGAACATTGAGTGTTGTTGTTACTGCCAGATACACTTACTGTATACATACAAACCAAGATGAACATTGACTGTTGTTGTTACTGCCAGTTATACTTACTGCATACATGCAAACCAAGATGAACATTGAGTGTTGTTGTTACTGCCAGATACACTTACTGCATACATGCAAACCAAGATGAACATTGAGTGTTGTTGTTACTGCCAGATACACTTACTGTATACATACAAACCAAGATGAACATTGACTGTTGTTGTTACTGCCAGTTATACTTACTGCATACATGCAAACCAAGATGAACATTGAGTGTTGTTGTTACTGCCAGATACACTTACTGCATACATGCAAACCAAGATGAACATTGAGTGTTGTTGTTACTGCCAGATACACTTACTGCATACATGCAAACCAAGATGAACATTGAGTGTTGTTGTTACTGCCAGATACACTTACTGTATACATACAAACCAAGACGAACATTGACTGTTGTTGTTACTGCCAGTTATACTTACTGCATACATGCAAACCAAGATGAACATTGAGTGTTGTTGTTACTGCCAGTTACACTTACTGCATACATGCAAACCAAGATGAACATTGACTGTTGTTGTTACTGCCAGATACACTTACTGCATACATACAAACCAAGATGAACATTGACTGTTGTTGTTACTGCCAGATATACTTACTCCATACATGCAAACCTAGATGAACATTGACTGTTGTTGTTACTGCCAGTTACACTTACTGCATACATGCAAACCAAGATGAACATTGAGTGTTGTTGTTACAGCCAGTTACACTTACTGCATACATGCAAACCAAGATGAACATTGACTGTTGTTGTTACTGCCAGATATACTTACTGCATACATGCAAACCAAGATGAACATTGACTGTTGTTGTTACTGCCAGTTACACTTACTGCATACATACAAACCAAGATGAACATTGACTGTTGTTGTTACTGCCAGATACACTTACTGCATACATGTAAACCAAGATGAACATTGAGTGTTGTTGTTACTGCCAGTTACACTTACTGCATACATGCAAACCAAGATGAACATTGACTGTTGTTGTTACTGCCAGATATACTTACTGCATACATGCAAACCAAGATGAACATTGACTGTTGTTGTTACTGCCAGTTACACTTGCTGCATACATGCAAACCAAGATGAACATTGACTGTTGTTGTTACTGTCAGACACACTTACTGTATACATACAAACCAAGATGAACATTGACTGTTGTTGTTACTGTCAGTTACACTTACTGCATACATGCAAACATGCAAACCAAGATGAACACTGACTGTTGTTGTTACTGTCAGTTACACTTACTGCATACATGCAAACCAAGATGAACACTGACTGTTGTTGTTACTGCCAGTTACACTTACTGCATACATGCAAACCAAGATGAACACAGACTGTTGTTGTTACTGCCAGTTACACTTACTGTATACATACAAACCAAGATGAACATTGACTGTTGTTGTTACTGCCAGATATACTTACTGCATACATGCAAACCAAGATGAACATTGACTGTTGTTGTTACTGCCAGATATACTTACTGCATACATGTAAACCAAGATGAACATTGACTGTTGTTGTTACTGCCAGTTACACTTACTGCTTACATGCAAACCAAGATGTACACTGACTGTTGTTGTTACTGCATACATGCAAACCAAGATGAACTTTGAGTGTTGTTGTTACTGCCAGTTACACTTACTGCATACATGCAAACCAAGATGAACACTGACTGTTGTTTTTACTGCCAGTTACACTTACTGCATACATGCAAACCAAGATGAACATTGACTGTTGTTGTTACTGCCAGATACACTTACTGCATACATGCAAACCAAGATGAACACTGACTGTTGTTGTTACTGCCAGTTACACTTACTGCATACATGCAAACCAAGATGAACACTGACTGTTGTTGTTACTGCCAGTTACACTTATTGTATACATACAAAACAAGATGAACATTGACTGTTGTTACTGCCAGATATACTTACTGCATACATGCAAACCAAGATGAACATTGACTGTTTTTGTTACTGCCAGATATACTTACTGCATACATGCAAACCAAGATGAACATTGACTGTTTTTGTTACTGCCAGATATACTTACTGCATACATGCAAACCAAGATGAACATGTACTGTTGTTATTACTGCCAGTTACACTTACTGCATACATGCAAACCAAAATGAACATTGACTGTTTTTGTTACTGACAGATATACTTACTGCATACATACAAACCAAGATGAACATTGACTGTTGTTGTTACTGTCAGATACACTTACTGCATACATACAAACCAAGATGAACATTGACTGTTGTTGTTACTGCCAGATATACTTACTGCATACATGCAAACCAAGATGAACATTGACTGTTGTTGTTACTGCCGGTTACACTTACTGCATACATGCAAACCAAGATGAACATTGACTGTTTTTGTTACTGCCAGATATACTTACTGCATACATGCAAACCAAGATGAACATTGACTGTTGTTGTTACTGCCAGTTACACTTACTGCATACATGCAAACCAAGATGAACATTGACTGTTGTTGTTACTGCCAGATATACTTACTGCATACATGCAAACCAAGATGAACATTGACTGTTGTTGTTACTGCCAGTTACACTTACTGCATACATACAAACCAAGATGAACATTGACTGTTGTTGTTACTGTCAGATACACTTACTGTATACATACAAACCAAGATGAACATTGACTGTTGTTGTTACTGCCATATATACTTACTGCATACATACAAACCAAGATGAACATTGACTGTTGTTGTTACTGCCTGTTACACTTACTGCATACATACAAACCAAGATGAACATTGACTGTTGTTGTTACTGCCAGATACACTTACTGCATACATACAAACCAAGATGAACATTGACTGTTGTTGTTACTGCCAGTTACACTTACTGCATACATGCAAACCAAGATGAACATTGACTGTTGTTGTTACTGCCAGTTACACTTACTGCATACATACAAACCAAGATGAACATTGACTGTTGTTGTTACTGCCAGATATACTTACTGCATACATACAAACCAAGATGAACATTGACTGTTGTTGTTACTGCCAGTTACACTTACTGCATACATACAAACCAAGATGAACATTGACTGTTGTTGTTACTGCCAGTTACACTTACTGCATACATACAAACCAAGATGAACATTGACTGTTGTTGTTACTGCCAGATACACTTACTGCATACATGCAAACCAAGATGAACATTGACTGTTGTTGTTACTGCCAGTTACACTTACTGCATACATGCAAACCAAGATGAACATTGACTGTTGTTGTTACTGCCAGTTACACTTACTGCATACATGCAAACCAAGATTAACATTGACTGTTGTTGCAGTTACACATGCAAACCAAGATGAACATTGACTGTTGTTGTTACTGTCAGATACCCTTACTGCATACATGCAAACCAAGATGAACATTGACTGTTGTTGTTACTGTCAGATACCCTTACTGCATACATGCAAACCAAGATGAATATTGACTGTTGTTGTTACTGTCAGATACCCTTACTGCATACATGCAAACCAAGATGAACATTGACTGTTGTTGTTACTGTCAGATACCCTTACTGCATACATACAAACCAAGATGAACATTGACTGTTGTTATTACTGTCAGATACCCTTACTGCATACATGCAAACCAAGATGAACATTGACTGTTGTTGTTACTGCCAGTTACACTTACTGCATACATGCAAACCAAGATGAACATTGACTGTTGTTGTTACTGTCAGATACACTTACTGCATACATGCAAACCAAGATGAACATTGACTGTTGTTGTTACTGTCAGATACACTTACTGCATACATGCAAACCAAGATGAACATTGACTGTTGTTGTTACTGTCAGATACACTTACTGCATACATGCAAACCAAGATGAACATTGACTGTTGTTGTTACTGTCAGATACACTTACTGCATACATGCAAACCAAGATGAACATTGACTGCTGTTGTTACTGTCAGATACACTTACTGCATACATGCAAACCAAGATGAACATTGAGTGTTGTTGTTACTGTCAGATACACTTACTGCATACATACAAACCAAGATGAACATTGAGTGTTGTTGTTACTGCCAGATACACTTACTGCATACATGCAAACCAAGATGAACATTGAGTGTTGTTGTTACTGCCAGATACACTTACTGCATACATGCAAACCAAGATGAACATTGACTGTTGTTGTTACTGTCAGATACACTTACTGCATACATACAAACCAAGATGAACATTGAGTGTTGTTGTTACTGCCAGATACACTTACTGCATACATACAAACCAAGATGAACATTGACTGTTGTTGTTACTGCCAGATACACTTACTGCATACATGCAAACCAAGATGAACTGTTGTTGTTACTGCCAAGATGAACACTTACTGTCATATTGTGAACCAAGACTGATACACAGTGTTGTTGTTACTGTACACATGCAAACCAAGATGAACATTGACTGTTGTTGTTACTGCCAGATACACTTACTGCATACATGCAAACCAAGATGAACATTGAGTGTTGTTGTTACTGCCAGATACACTTACTGCATACAAACCAAGATGAACATTGACTGTTGTTGTTACTGCCAGATACACTTACTGCATACATGCAAACCAAGATGAACATTGAGTGTTGTTGTTACTGCCAGATACACTTACTGCATACATGCAAACCAAGATGAACATTGACTGTTGTTGTTACTGCCAGATACACTTACTGCATACATACAAACCAAGATGAACATTGAGTGTTGTTGTTACTGCCAGATACACTTACTGCATACATGCAAACCAAGATGAACATTGACTGTTGTTGTTACTGCCAGATACACTTACTGCATACATGCAAACCAAGATGAACATTGAGTGTTGTTGTTACTGCCAGATACACTTACTGCATACATGCAAACCAAGATGAACATTGAGTGTTGTTGTTACTGCCAGATACACTTACTGCATACATACAAACCAAGATGAACATTGACTGTTGTTGTTACTGCCAGATACACTTACTGCATACATGCAAACCAAGATGAACATTGAGTGTTGTTGTTACTGCCAGATACACTTACTGCATACATGCAAACCAAGATGAACATTGACTGTTGTTGTTACTGCCAGATACACTTACTGCATACATACAAACCAAGATGAACATTGACTGTTGTTGTTACTGCCAGATACACTTACTGCATACATGCAAACCAAGATGAACATTGACTGTTGTTGTTACTGCCAGATACACTTACTGCATACATACAAACCAAGATGAACATTGACTGTTGTTCCTACGACCTGGAGGTGACGTGAGAGATGCGTCAGCTGGCAAAGCGAGCTGCCTACGAGAATAGGTTGGAGCAGCTGACTGAATAAACTTGGTGATGAGGAGTCTTGTGTTGTTTTCTGTGTATATATGTCTATAGAGTATAATTATATCTGTAAATGTGTAATATATATATAATTATATATATGCTAAATCGTTACGTTTTTGTCGCAGTATAATTCTCATGGTATTTCATAAAATCTCAAGGGTGTTTATGGCGATGCTCACAGGTGTGTTCATGTCAGGGTTGGCAGGTGTGTTCATGTCAGGGTTGGCAGGTGTGTTCATGTCAGGGTTGGCAGGTCTGCTCTACATCACTCCAGTTCACTCAGCTGTATGAATCAATACGTGGCTCTAGACAGTGGTGGATATTTGTGTATAGTCTTCGCGCATTAATTGTGGCATGGCTGAATGCTTCCCAGAGAAGTCGAGATGGTTGTTCGATTGAACAGATCTGCCAGGGAGTAAAGTGTAGTCCTTTGAGCAGTCCTGAGGATTGGATACTGCGCTATATAAGAACTTACCTTTTGCTTTTTAAATTTAAAGAAGACTAGTTTTCTAATTACAAACTCCTCCAGCTGGTTGTGTAAATGTTTGCTGAGGTGTAGAAATGATCGGTGTACAGACAGACAGACAGGTGTGGTCAGTTAGTTTGCAACAATATTCAGACAAATAGCTACCATATATCATAATATAATAATCACCCTCATGTTGTCAGTCTTGTTGAGTGCCCACTGATGACATTGCAGGTAATCACCCTCATGTTGTCAGTCTTGTTGAGTGCCCACTGGTGACATTGCAGGTAATCACCCTCATGTTGTTAGTCTTGTTGAGTGCCCACTGGTGACATTGCAGGTAATCACCCTGATCAACACGTCCCTGGAGGACAGTCCACCAGGCATAGCACAGAATCTTGAGAGGGTTCTTGAAATCTTGCGTTCATCAGAACTATACTCGCCCTACTTCAACAACCCCATGATCAAGGGTGACCAGATGACCACAGACCTCGTGGGGGGTCTCATCACTATGGTGAGTAGGTCAGAGTGTCATCATGTAAATAAACTAGTCTCTTTGAAATGATCTGTTTGTGTTGCTGTCAACCAATGAGATGTTGGCTTTCTTTCATTGTTTGGTTCACACTAACATCAAACAAACTGCAAAATCATTTTACAAAGTTACTATACATTTGTTGATCAAAGCCATTAACAGGTGGTATTTCAAATGACTCATAGTCCGTGTTTGCTTTGATACATTTATGTTATGTCTGCCTAGTCTGTTTCACACTTAGCGAAACTGACGAGCAAATTTGTATAGGAGAGCATCTTTATTTCACTACTCCCTTTGCTGTTCTGACTGAGCAAAGTCCAGAACTGATGATCCAAAGAATTAAGAAAGCCCGTATGACCATACTAGAATGCTTGAGTTTCCTCAAGAGCAGTGTTTACCTAAACACTCAACATGTCCGTCTCTTCCTTGCCGTCGTGTTGTAGGGTGGGAGACAACGATCTCATCGATTATGCAAACGTTTGGGCCATGGGGTGAGTCTAGGGCAAGCAGGGCAAGGCGCAAGCACACCTTGTAGGGTCAACATGCTTGTCTGTGACTAGTGACACAGGAATACTCACAGGCCTTGTCTTCTGCACCATGTGACAATCCTGTCACACTCAGACTGTCACAGTTGACTGGGCATGTGACAGTCCTGTCACTCATACTGTCACACTCGGACTGTCATTCTCAGACTGTCACAGTTGGCGTGTGATGGTGCGTGTGACAACAGTATGTTGACACAGACGTGCATGAAGGTTGGCTCGTACATTGGACACAGCCTGTGCATGAGTCACTTTACCTTGACTGTAGCATATCTTGCATAACTAACACGTCTGTACCTTCTCACTTAGATCTATTATTTCAGTTACCTGTTAGACTTAGCTTTCGCCATAATTCTGTCTCAGTTTGTAGGGTTATTGTGTGCTCTTGTTGTCTTTCTATGTTTGGGCCATTACTGGAGGACCAACAACTTCATCCTGCAGTCAGGTGGCTGGAGCATGAACACTCATGGAGCATAGCTACATGTCCAAAGAATATCAACTTCATCATCCTACGGTCAGATGGCTGGAGCATGAACACTCATAGAGCATAGCTACATGTCCAAAGGATATCAATTTCATCATCCTACAGTCAGGTGGCTGGAGCATGAACACTCATAGAGCATAGCTACATGTCCAAGGATATCAACTTCATCATCCTACAGTCAGGTGGCTGGAGCATGAACACTCATGGAGCATAGCTACATGTCCAAAGAATATCAACTTCATCATCCTACGGTCAGGTGGCTGGAGCATGAACACTCATAGAGCATAGCTACATGTCCAAAGGATATCAACTTCATCATCCTACAGTCAGGTGGCTGGAGCATGAACACTCATAGAGCATAGCTACATGTCCAAAGGATATCAACTTCATCATCCTACAGTCAGGTGGCTGGAGCATGAACACTCATAGAGCATAGATACATGTCCAAAGGATATCAACTTCATCATCCTACAGTCAGGTGGCTGGAGCATGAACACTCATAGAGCATAGCTACATGTCCAAAGAATATCAACTTCATCATCCTACGGTCAGGTGGCTGGAGCATGAACACTCATAGAGCATAGTTACATGTCCAAAGGATATCAACTTCATCATCCTACAGTCAGGTGGCTGGAGCATGAACACTCATAGAGCATAGCTACATGTCCAAAGATATCAACTTCATCATCCTACAGTCAGGTGGCTGGAGCATGAACACTCATAGAGCATAGCTATATGTCCAAAGGATATCAACTTCATCATCCTACAGTCAGGTGGCTGGAGCAAGAACACTCATAGAGCATAGCTACATGTCCAAGGATATCAACTTCATCATCCTACAGTCAGGTGGCTGGAGCATGAACACTCATAGAGCAGAGCTACATGTCCAAGGATATCAACTTCATCATCCTACAGTCAGGTGGCTGGAGCATGAACACTCATAGAGCATAGCTATATGTCCAAAGGATATCAACTTCATCATCCTACAGTCAGGTGGCTGGAGCAAGAACACTCATAGAGCAGAGCTACATGTCCAAGGATATCAACTTAATCATCCTACAGTCAGGTGGCTGGAGCATGAACACTCATAGAGCATAGCTATATGTCCAAAGGATATCAACTTCATCATCCTACAGTCAGGTGGCTGGTGCATGAACACTCATAGAGCATAGCTACATGTCCAACGATATCAACTTCATCATCCTACAGTTAGGTAGCTGGAGCATGGACACTCATAGAGCATTGCTACATGTCCAAGGATATCAACTTTATCATCCTACAGTCAGGTGGCTGGAGCATTAACACTCATAGAGCATAGCTACATGTCCAAAGAATATCAACTTCATCATCCTACAGTCACGTGGCTGGAGCATGAACACTCATAGAGCATAGCTACATGTCCAAAGGATATCAACATCATCATCCTACAGTCAGGTGGCTGGAGCATGAACACTCATAGAGCATAGCTACATGTCCAAAGGATATCAACTTCCATCATCCTACTGTCAGGTGGCTGGAGCATGAACACTCATAGAGCATAGCTACATGTCCAAAGGATATCAACTTCATCATCCTACAGTCAGGTGGCTGGAGCATGAACACTCATAGAGCATAGCTACATGTCCAAAGGATATCAACTTCCATCATCCTACTGTCAGGTGGCTGGAGCATGAACACTCATAGAGCATAGCTACATGTCCAAAGGATATCAACTTCATCATCCTACAGTCAGGTGGCTGGAGCATGAACACTCATAGAGCATAGCTACATGTCCAAAGGATATCAACTTCATCATCCTACAGTCAGGTGGCTGGAGCATGAACACTCATAGAGCATAGCTACATGTCCAAAGGATATCAACTTCATCATCCTACAGTCAGGTGGCTGGAGCATGAACACTCATAGAGCATAGCTACATGTCCAAAGGATATCAACTTCATCATCCTACAGTCAGGTGGCTGGAGCATGAACACTCATGGAGCATAGCTACATGTCCAAAGGATATCAACATCATCATCCTACTGTCAGGTGGCTGGAGCATGAACACTCATAGAGCATAGCTACATGTCCAAAGGATATCAACTTCATCATCCTACAGTCAGGTGGCTGGAGCATGAACACTCATAGAGCATAGCTACATGTCCAAGGATATAAACTTCATCATCCTACAGTCAGGTGGCTGGAGCATGAACACTCATAGAGCATAGCTAATGTCCAAAGAATATCAACTTCATCATCCTACAGTCAGGTGGCTGGAGCATGAACACTCATAGAGCATAGCTACATATCCAAGGGATATCAATTTCATCATCCTACAGTCAGGTGGCTGGAGCATGAACACTCATAGAGCATAGCTATATGTCCAAAGGATATCCACTTCATCATCCTACAGTCAGTTGGCTAGAGCATGGACACTCATAGAGTATAGCTACATGTCCAAGGATATCAACTTCATTATCCTACAGTCAGGTGGCTGGAGCATGAACACCCATAGAGCATAGCTACATGTCCAAGGATATCAACTTCATCATCCTACAGTCAGTTGGCTAGAGCATGGACACTCATAGAGCATAGCTACATGTCCAAGGATATCAACTTCATCATCCTACAGTCAGGTGGCTGGAGCATGAACATTCATAGAGCATAGCTACATGTCCAAAGAATATCAACTTCATCATCCTACAGTCAGGTGGCTGGAGCATGAACACTCATATAGCATAGCTACATGTCTAAAGGATTCAGCCTTTTAGCCAGCATCGATATCTGTCATGTGTCAGTGTCACCAATGTCTGTCATGTGTCACCAATGTACGTCATGTGTGTCACCAGTATTTGGTCTGTGTCATAAGGTTTATGTCCGTAAGGTCTGTGTCATAAAGTTTATGTCCGTAAGGTCTCTGTCATAAGGTTTATGTCCATAAAGTCTCTATCATAAGGTTTATGTCCATAAGGTCTGTGTCATAATGTTTATGTCCGTAAGGTCTGTGTCATAAGGTTTATGTCTGTAAGGTCTGTGCCATAAGGTTTATGTCCGTAAGGTCTCTCTCATAAGGTTTATGTCCGTAAGGTCTCTGTCATAAGTAGTGTCGTGTACAGTGTACTGGTGAACCGGTTTTTGTACGTGGATTTGAAACCATTTATTTTTATTCAGCCAAAGTGGTTTGTATATATCATCAACCAATATTGCTTGAATATTCCCAAACAACGTAAAGGTAACCAAATTTGACCCCAGAATCAAAGACGAAACGAGAAGAGCGCATTATGTTGTATCTAGCGGACTACAAGACAATGAGCAAACGTGAAGAGTGCATTATGTTGTATCTAGCGGACTACAAGACAATGAGCAAATGTGAAGAGCGCATTATGTTGTATCTAGCGGACTACAAGACAATGAGCAAACATGAAGAGCGCATTATGTTGCATCTAGCAGACTACAAGACAATGAGCAAACGTGAAGAGTGCATTATGTTGCATCTAGCGGACTACAAGACAATGAGCAAACGTGAATAGTGCATTATGTTGCATCTAGCGGACTACAAGACAATGAGCAAACGTGAAGAGTGCATTATATTGCATCTAGCGGACTACAAGACAATGAGCAAACGTGAAGAGCGCATTATGTTGCATCTAGCGGACTACAAGACAATGAGCAAACGTGAAGAGCGCATTATGTTGCATCTAGCGGACTACAAGACAATGAGCAAACGTGAAGAGCGCATTATGTTGCATCTAGCGGACTACAAGACAATGAGCAAATGTGAAGAGTGCATTATGTTGCATGTAGCGGACTACAAGACAATGAGCAAACGTGAAGAGCGCATTATGTTGCATCTAGCGGACTACAAGACAATGAGCAAATGTGAAGAGTGCATTATGTTGCTTCTAGCGGACTACAAGACAAGGAGTAAATGCAAAGAGTGCATTATGTTGCATCTAGCGGACTACAAGACAATGAGCAAACGTGAAGAGTGCATTATGTTGCATCTAGCGGACTACAAGACAATGAGCAAACGTGAAGAGTGCATTATGTTGCATCTAGCGGACTACAAGACAAAGAGCAAACGTGAAGAGCGCATTATGTTGCATCTAGCGGACTACAAGACAATGAGCAAACGTGAAGAGAGCATTATGTTGCATCTAGCGGACTACAAGACAATGAGCAAACGTGAAGAGTGCATTGTTTTGCATCTAGCGGACTACAAGACAATGAGCAAACTTGAAGAGCACATTATGTTGCATCTAGTGGACTACAAGACAATGAGCAAACGTGAATAGTGCATTATGTTGCATCTAGCAGACTACAAGACAATGAGCAAACGGAAGCACATGTAACGACACCTTCACACACGACCATTATTTGTGTTGCAGTCTCATAAGTGACAAGTTGTGCCACACAGAATGGACTGTTCACACTTCTAAATAGTATTTAAATTTGACAACCGTAATGAATCCAAGAAATCATAGCGATCCACTGAAGTTTTTCAGTACACATTTTTGATATTCTGCACCTACTGACAACTCGTCATGTAGACATACGTAGCAGAGTGCATCAGTTGTGCCTTTCCTAAATTATCAGGCAAAAACATTCTCCTTTGCAAAGCTTCATATATATATATATATAAGAACATTCTTTTAGTACTGTTTCAGTGATCCTAATCAATTTTATTATTCATAAATTTAGTGAGAAGTTCTGGACCTTTTACATAGGACATAGAATGACGTCTTAATATATGACTGTGGCCATGTCATGGTGGCGTAAGCTGCTGCTGTCCACTTCTACTTTGTGGTCTAAAAAGGATTCAGGGTGGCGTAAGCTGCTGCTGTCCACTTCTACTTTGTGGTCTAAAAAGGAATCATGGTGGCGTAAGCTGCTGCTGTCCACTTCTACTTTGTGGTCTAAAAAGGAATCATGGTGGCATAAGCTGCTGCTGTCCACTTCTACTTTGTGGTCTAAAAAGGAATCATGGTGGCGTAAGCTGCTGCTGTCCACTTCTACTTTGTGGTCTAAAAAGGAATCATGGTGGCATAAGCTGCTGCTGTCCACTTCTTCTTTGTGGTCTAAAAAGGAATCATGGTGGCATAAGCTGCTGCTGTCCACTTCTACTTTGTGGTCTAAAAAGGAATCATGGTGGCGTAAGCTGCTGCTGTCGACTTCTACTTTGTGGTCTAAAAAGGAATCATGGTGGCGTAAGCTGCTGCTGTCCACTTCTACTTTGTGGTCTAAAAAGGAATCATGGTGGCGTAAGCTGCTGCTGTCGACTTCTACTTTGTGGTCTAAAAAGGAATCATGGTGGCGTAAGCTGCTGCTGTCCACTTCTACTTTGTGATCTAAGGAGTCATGGTGGCGTAAGCTGCTGCTGTCCACTTCTACTTTGTGGTCTAAAAAGGAATCATGGTGGCGTAAGCTGCTGCTGTCCACTTCTACTTTGTGGTCTAAAAAGGAGTCATGGTGGCGTAAGCTGCTGCTGTCCACTTCTACTTTGTGGTCTAAGGAGTCATGGTGGCGTAAGCTGCTGCTGTCCACTTCTACTTTGTGGTCTAAAAAGGAATCATGGTGGCGTAAGCTGCTGCTGTCCACTTCTACTTTGTGGTCTAAAAAGGAATCATGGTGGCGTAAGCTGCTGCTGTCCACTTCTACTTTGTGGTCTAAAAAGGAATCATGGTGGCGTAAGCTGCTGCTGTCGACTTCTACTTTGTGGTCTAAAAAGGAATCATGGTGGCGTAAGCTGCTGCTGTCGACTTCTACTTTGTGGTCTAAAAAGGAATCATGGTGGCGTAAGCTGCTGCTGTCCACTTCTGCTTTGTGGTCTAAAAAGGAATCATGGTGGCGTAAGCTGCTGCTGTCCACTTCTACTTTGTGGTCTAAAAAGGAATCATGGTGGCGTAAGCTGCTGCTGTCCACTTCTACTTTGTGGTCTAAAAAGGAATCATGGTGGCGTAAGCTGCTGC